>QLOY01003971.1:0-230367 GCA_003313965.1 Megacollybia marginata
TCCGTTTTACGCTGAGGACACCCAGCAAATGTACAAGAACATTTGTTTTGGAAAAATCAGGTTTCCCAAGGGTGTTATTTGCGAAGACGGTAAGTCATTCGTGAAAGGGGTTGGTCTTCTGCCATTCTAGTATGTCCATCTTGACTGATTTGCCTCAGTTGTTAAACCGTAATCCACGACATCGTCTCGGAGCCGTGCGCGATACAGCGGAGCTGAAAGAGCATCCGTTTTTCAAAGAGATAGATTGGGAGCTACTATCAAAGAAACAGGTAAAGTGATTTTATATCTGTACTTTCCTAGGTCACTGAGCGCTTGCAGGTCACCCCACCTTTTAAACCTGTAGTTGAATCCGACGAATCCACAAACAACTTTGATCCAGAATTCACGGGTGCTGATCTCAAGGAGTTTGAAAGCTTGGTTGGAGCTGTAGATGACTTTGACAGCATCATGACAGACGAAGCGGGTGATGCAGATGGAGAAGGGGAGTGGTTAGACGAAGATGATACTTCAGAGAGCTGGGTGGAACAGAATCTGGCCATTGAGAATGGTGGCATAGCAGGCAGCCTCGCTCGAGAACCCCTGGGACCTTTGGGCAGTGACCGACCACCATCAAGTGGATCAGGTAACTTATCCAAGTCAAATTCTACAAAACGGACGTATGCTAACGTGAACGGAACAACGAAATCCAAATCCGCAGGCGAGAAGAAGGCGAATGGCAAGACCCCACGACCCTCTTCATCTCGGCGAAACAACAGCGGCGCAATAGACATATCCAAGAAACCCGCAATCCAAAGCAGAGTCCCTGGCGTTGCCAACTCTGTGCTTACCAACTCAGTGCAGGAAAAATTCAAGGGATTTACTTTCAGCGGAGGGGAGAGCGTGGTAGCCGGTATGGGTGAAGTTGCAAGAAGAGCTGAGGAGAGAGAACGTCTTCAGGACGACAAGCTTAAGTCGCGGAAGAAGTCTAGTGACGGTGACACAAGCGGTGATACCACCGACTCCGAGTTTGAAGACTTCCGAAAGAGTGCTGGACGATATGCGAATGTAAGGAGAAAAGGGCTTGGCTTCACAGAACTGGATGATGACATATGATACTGTACATTTCATTATTCATATATTCATACATAACATCTCTGATGAACGTGGATGAACCTTGATATCATTCGTGTACTTACAAAAGTGTACGTAGTGTAATAATGTGTTCTATGGCCGTGTAATGGCGATTAGTGGTGAGTAATGTACACAGCCCTCCAAAATGAACTACCAATCATGCAAAGTCTTGCAACCCGGGCGTGCGATGTTGATCCCACCACGCAAAAGCTGTGGGAGAATAACACCGTCTTCCAAGGTTTGTGAGACGATTGCGTCTACTTCATGGGGACTAATCCGACCGTACCAGACACCGGACCCTTGCGGGGTGTATATCTGAAGCCGTGAGAAGACAGATGCAAGGCTGGAATGGACTCACTATGCAGTTTCCGGCGTAACGGTGCCCCCCGATGTGTGAATTCTGGATTACGAGTGCCTTCCTCTCAGCAGGGAGGCCTTTTAATTGCTGAAGAGTGTGAGCTTGTAGCTCTTCCGCGCTGCCTTGGAATTCTTCCAAAGGAAGGCCGAACGAATTTGTCGGATGATCTAGTTGGGTCTCGACTGACCAACCTTTGGCTTCGAGAGATCTGGTAAACTCTGGTGCGATTGGTAAGAGCTTAACTTGAGACGATCGCGATGAGATAGGACATACCAACTTCAAGTTTAGCCGCTGCAATACCACACCGGTTATCTCTTTTCTTGTGAGAGCCTTTATAAGGCATATCAACGGAGGAATAGAATGGAGGATGAACTTACATAACAAGATTACACAGGAATAGGGAATAACCCAGGTGTTGAGAGGACTCTTCTCCATGGTGTAAGAACGCAGAGACGCGTTCTCATGCCGGCCAGGGCGAAGACATAGGTCCCAGAGATTCTGTGCGCCCTCTTGAGAACAGTCAACTCCGGTGACGAGTTTGTAGTCGGGGAAAAGGAGGACGGTTTCGTGATGTGGGTTGTCAGATATAGATTTGTGGCTACCGTTCAGTATTGATAGTTTGTTCGAGTCGGCCGACGTAAATAGGCCGTTTACCCGTTTCTTTGAATCTGATGAAGGCGAACCCGAGACTGGATCCGGTTTGCCCTTGGCTTGAGCAAGAAAGTAGGCGAGTGAGCCATTTGTATGAGTGACTTCCCGCTCCCAATCTGAAACACCAGTGGAGATGACGACTTGAGAATGATACGGTCTAACTGAGCCAAACATGACAGATTCATTGTCTATGCTGAATCGGGGTGGATAGGAATCGTGGCCTGCAAATGAGAAATAAACGGTCGATGCAGCAAGGAATATTTACCATCCGTGCACGGGTCTGGACAAGACCTACAATCGACGTCAGTGACGGGCACTGAGCAGCTTTGGAGCTGCGCATGAAGGTCCTCTGAGCTGAGATGCTGACCGAGAACGATGGCCTTTATTCGTCTGAGAGTAATCATTGCTGTGAACGATGAGCATGCTGTGTTGGGAGGAAATGAAGCAGACCGACTAGCGCGCAGGGACCACGTTGGTATCAGATTAGACAAGCTTATATACCGGCAACACCCGGTAACTTGCCGTGGTAAGCGGTGTACTGTTGGAATTTTTTCGCAGATACAGGATTCTATTCTAAATGAATCCGGCATTCGTGCGTCGACCACGCTGTGCATCTCTTCTCAGAGATTGCTTTCTTCCGAGTCCTCTTCAAGTCCACGCTCCTGAAGCACGTCTGGGCCCGGCAACCAGCGTGTTTTGTCGCTACTCAACTCAACGCCGTACAACGCTTGTATCACTCTCTCTTCCCTCATAGTCATCGCCTCGCCAAACACCCTGTTTGCTGGAGGAAGAATGTCCTTTTCCCACTCTCTGACTTTTGTTCGCTCTCTTTGTGTACGTCGGATGCCTTCCAATTCCTTGGTAGACACAAAAGGAAAATAGATCATCTTTGAATGCGATTGCTCATTCGCAAACGCCTCGTCGATGCGATCCGACAAATTTTCAGGCGTGATAAAACTGCCCGCTTGGTGATATATGACTGTAAGCGCGCGCAGTTTCTCTGGTGGAAGCTGATACTGAGGCACCTGTGTCTTCGCCTTGGTGGACGAAAACCGCCTGCCAGCGCGTCGTATAATCGAGGGCAGCATAAAAACCAGCTGGGACAAACACCGCGTACACAAATAGCTTAAATTAGCAACTATAGATGGGCCTTCAGTCCTGCCTTTCTCAACAACGCGTCTTCCTTCTTTTTCAATTCCATCGCCTTCTTGGCCAACAGAGGTGCACGCTTCAGCTCCCTTTGCCCGACTTGTTGGATATGAACCTAGTCAACCATTTAGTTGGAAAGCATCACACTCCCGAAAGGCTCACAGCATCCGGACCCTGTTGAATCACAATCAGTTTACCTTATTATTCACACTAAAATCTTACATCGGCAATGCGAAGTGTCCTCAGACCTGCCCATGCAGCAGCCAGACTCTGGTCCTGGGATAGACCTTCAGCGCCGAAGGCCTGCATAGCACGGTCTACCACTTCAAGTGCCATAGATGGTACAACGAACTAAAAACCCTAGTCAGACAGCTCCTCAAAGTAACTAGTTCCAACCAACCTTGGCGATTCCAATCTCTTTCAGAGCACCCTTTGCCCTTTGTTTGTCGATCTGGCCAACTCAAGTCAACTGAGGCTTTTAAAACGTTAACCCTACCTGTATCGCTGCGCTGAGGACAAGAAGTCTGGCTCCTTCGATTTGAGCTCGTGATTTTGCGATATCTGCAATGACGGTTCCTTCGAGCATATGACAAACGAACGACTGTGGCAATTATATAATGGCTCACCATGTTCATATAGGTACTTTCCGAATGTCTTTCGAGAAGGATCAGTGACTCTGACAAGCATTTTATCCAATGCTGCCTGAGCTGCACCAATAGATCGCATGCAATGATGTATGCGACCAGGACTAGTGACAGTGCGTAAGCCAAATACATCAAATAGAAAAATTGTACCCCAGGCGTCCTTGAATGATCTGTAAACATTGTTTCAGAAGTGTGAAGAGGAACCTCGGAGCACGAACCTCGAAGCCTCGACCCCATCCAAGAACAAGATTGTCTAGGGGTACCCGAACATTTTCATATACTATTTCACAATGTCCTTCGGGGGCATCGTCATATCCAAGGACTAGCATGGGACGAATGACCTTGACACCGGGAGCATCAGCAGGAACGATGACAACACTTTGTTGTTGATAAGCACTAGTATTCCCTGCATCACTCTTGCCCATAACAAGATGTACTTTGGTTCGCGGATCCCCTGCTCCACTGATCCACCTGAAGACATATCAGACAGACAACCACATTGGATAGCACAAGCAAGAACCATTTGTGTCCGTTAATGACAACCTCATTACCCTCTTTCCTTATTGACGTTCGGATATTGGTCGCGTCCGATGAAGCAACTAGGATGTTTTCAGTTGAGATGTAAGACGGATATGCACACACCGTTTTTTTCCGTCATAGCAAAAGCGGATCGTATTTCACCGTTTAAAAGCGGTAGCAACCACTTCTTTTGCTGTTCAGGTGTACCATACCGAGCTAGAACCTCTTGACGTCCATTCAGAAAGTAGCTTGATGATAATCATTAAACACACCCATGTTTCCCGTGTCTGGAGCCGAGCAGTTCACCACTTGAGGTGCGAAATGACCGCCTCGGCCCAGTATCTCTGCCATGACTGCATACTAACAAGACGAGTCAGTACAAGGTATACACTCATACTGCAATATGGCACCTCAAGATTGCTAAGGGGAACACCATACTCTGGATAGTGCGCTTTGCTGAGGAAAAGGTTCCACAGGCCGAGTTTCTTGGCCTTGCTTTTCAGTTCCTCAATCACGGGAATAACAGTCTTCCAACGCGTCTCTGGATCCCCTGGAAGTTGAGCGTGCGCTACTTTGAGGGACGGTTCGATCTCATTCTGAAGGAGTTGGCTCGGAATGACACGGCCTACAACTACAGAAGCTCACTTGAAAGAAATCAATCAGCTTGGAGAGTGTTTCCTTGGCATATGGAGAGAACTTGTCTTCGATCTGTCAATGTAAGCTCCTGCCAAGTTGTTATAGGAAATGCTACACGTACCATAGCCCATGATGACGCGGACGTCAATTCGACAACAGGATGAACAGCCATTGGATAATTTGTTGTGGTTCAGTTCCAAAACATCAAACCGGGTATGATATACCCGAACACAGATGTATAGAAAGTTTGTACAATTACATATAATCAAACAGATTATGGATACAAGATAATCAGTACAACTAGGATCATCGCTCAGCGTTCGTAAGGTAACGTGTCTTTAAGTCAAGAAATATCAGTGTCAATATCAGTATCAGCGTGTGCCATCATGCAGTATATCGGCGTCACCTAACGTAAATGGAATCTCTGGGTTGTACTCGAAAGCACCAGGATCATAACTCTGCCAGAGGGAGTCCTGATCACCCATGGCATATCCTGCAGAGTTGTAATTCCTTATGAATTCAAGACCCCGGAACGGCAAGCCTGTCGCGGCAAACGACATGGTAGGGGGCGTTGTGGACAGCCCAGTCCCAGTAGAAAATTCGTCGTAGACCTGATAAGCACCACCCATTTCGTACCCATACACACTGTTGTATGAATTATTTCCGTCATGCGATGGATACACGTCCAAGCCACCATGCTGTTGGTCTGTTTGCGAGCCGTTCCACTGAGCACTTGGCTGCCCAGCCGTTTGCTGACTATATTCATAATCATATCGAGATGGTGTTACTGAAGGCGAAAGCGGGGATCCATAATGAAACGTGTTGGCCGATGTGGAAGCCAGAGTAGGACTGGGTTCTTTAATCTGTTCCTTTACGGACATGGGTGGAGATGGGAGATTATTAGAGGCGGGAGAGCTGTGTGCACTATTCGCATTTGGACGGGTTGATGTGGGGCTAGGGAAGCTCTGATAGTACAACCCATCATTGCTTTCACTATCATCGTGACCACGCTTCCTAGAACTCGATCTAGCCCGATGTGCAGCTTAAAAACATGAGACATGATACCATACGGTGCAAAGAGCAGGCTTACAATCCACACGGTAAGGGGATACGGCACTCATTCGGCGATTGGCATTGCCGGGCTCTCGGGATTGGGTCCGTCGTGTTCTACCCTTGGCACTGCGACCGCTGAGGCCAGAAGTGGCAATAGTAACTGACCGCCGTCGCTCAAGTATGGACGGGTTTGCCGCAGCAGGAGGGGGGATTGTTACGCAAGGTCGTTCACTTGGAGGACCTTGAGCAATAGCCTGAGTAGCGGTTTCTGTAAGCTCAATCAGTAATTCTTTACATTTCCTAGCGCCAGGCCATTGGCCTTCCCATGAATCCAAGGCATTAAGAGTGCTCTTTGCTTCTTCCATCGCCGCGGTAGCACTCCTCGAGTCTGCCGCATGCATCGCGTACAGCAGTAGTATCACGGCAGAGCTAAAGAGGTGCTGAATGAAGAAAGCCAGGTGATGGGAAGGGGGTACCACATTTTTCATGGAAGGTGCCAATCGAATACAGGCACGGGCAGTCGAAACAGCTTTTGCGGTCGATTTCTGCGTCACTGGTTGATCGCGTTTCAGAGGGAGGAAATTTCGATGGAGAGTCGTCAGAATTGAGTAATAGTGACTGCAGAGAACTGCCCCCATAGAGACCTGCTCCTCAGTCTCGGACTGCGTCTTGAAAACCTCTGGCAGCTCGTCACACCACTTTTGAAGTTCTGTGTCGAGCGACTCGACGGTCCTCTGGAGCTCCGCCTTTCTTTCAGGCTCGAGATTCTCCTTACAATTCTCGAGACCATAAACCTGGCGGAGCACTCTGCCACCTATCTCGTATAGTTTCGTGAGTTGAACAAAGCCTGACATCAGTGACGGATGCGTTTGTTGTATAAGAGCGCCACCAAAGTACTCTGGAAGGGACTCATCGTCAACCTCAACAGGAAATTCGACGTCGCAATCCGAGTCGTTGATGCCCAATGGGCGCCCCAGTGCGAGAGCCAGCATTCGGTCAAGAGAGTAGACTCCCCACCAAATCTTGCGACGCGTCTCTTTCTCGACTCCATTGATCAGGAGACGCCGAGGGGAACGCTATAGTTCGATATCGGATCAGTACTGCGCTTGGAAGGCCATGTGATATAACGTACATGGAGACCCAAATCTTGACCGGTCCGAACTGCCTGACCGAGGAGAATCCAAGCTTGGGGTAAGCAGTTGATTGAAGACAAAAAAGATGCAAGCAGAGTGAAGCACTGGACATGGGCGGGTTGGATGTTTGCGTGACTGATGTATTGTAATATCAGAGCCCTGCCAAGGGTTGTCAGCGTCCCGCGAAGCTACTCCATCTGGTAGATAGGACCTACCGTTCATAATATACCATGCCCATCCCGCCATCATCGAGGGACCGACTGCTGGGGAATCGAGGGTCTTGAACGGAATTGGCAGCGCAAGCAAAGACAGCGAAAACGAGGGATAGAAATGGAGTCTCTGTTTGGGCATACCGGTGATCGTTTGTATTGTCCATGACACTACGATATTGTCGTAAGAAGGAAGGTTTATCGATGACTGGCATTAGAAAGTGAAATCTCGCAAAATAAGCTTCAACCTATTCATGATCAGATACAGCGGCCGCAAAGAGAAGCTAATGCGTACCAGCTGGTCAGCAAGATCCCGATCAGGATATTCGACTTCTTCTGGCCCAGGAAGAGCATGAATTTTACCGAAGAAAACGGAGGCTGGAAAATATAATTTATTCACGCTCGGGCCAGGAGCGAGGGGGTCTTCTTCCATGGGTGAGATTCGATGTAGGGGCGAAGTAGCAGTTGAAGCACGGAAGGAAGAAATGAGAGACATGGTGGACGAACCACCTATCCATCGCATATGACCATATTCGTCCAGGGCAAGCTGTCCAAACGAGTCACTGACCTCATCCTCTACCTTGACTGGTGCCGATGCGGGATCTTGCGATGAACTTGGGAGAGGGATGGATGCTGCAATATCTGCAGAGAGAGTTCCCGATGCTGAGGAAGTGCCTGGGAGGACGATGCCATTTACGCCCATCTGTTGGACCACAGGAGCAAGCTGTGAGAATACAGACTCCATATGGAGGAGACGAGCTTCAAGCTCTTGAACATAGCTGGAATCAGTGAAATGAGTGATTGAAAGTGAGAGATGCGAAGACGAACTGTCTGCTGAGTGCTGCACGATCTTTAGTCTGAAGCCAAGTGCACTGGGAACCAGACGCGTTGCATTGTGAACAGGTTGGCTCGACGCCATCACACTTGATTTTCTTTCGTCTGAAAAAATGAGTGAGCAAGGGATGATAAAAGTAGATTTGAATGAAACCTGCAACTTTCGCAAGCTCTCCAGACTCGCCTGCGTTGGAGTTGAATTGGTTTCTGACCTGCGTCTGGTGGCAATGGATCTGCATCTGTGCGCTTTTTCTTTGCGTGGTGTGCGGGTGGATCTGTGTCGTCGCTCTTGGCCATGTAGATGAGAGTTGCAGCACAGATTATTTGAGTGCACGTGGTTTGGACGAATCGGGCCGTCAACCAATTTAAGTCGCAAGCAAAGGACTGATTGCTCAGATAGGCTCTGTGTCGGCCCAGCTATATACATGACTGTATCACCGCATGGCTATACTTCGGCAACATCGGACTCTGCTTCGTACCGACTGCCGCGGTGTCATCAAAGACGGAAATTACCCTAGTATAACAACAGAACAGCCTAAGACACAAGTACAATGTCACGTGCACAAATACCACCTTCAACATGGCTGCTGTGGAGGCCAACGTTTCACCCGCGGTTGATATAGACGAAGACGAGGAACAAAGGGTATGAAGCTGTTCATTTCCGAGACTGTTTTACACGGCTTGGTTAGGAAATCCGACTCATGAAACAACGGGTAGAAGAAATGGAAATGGAGGCCAAGAAACTGCGAGAAATGCAGGCTGCCGCGGAAGAAAACAGCCAAGATACTAGCATGGACACTGAAGAAGATAAAGCTGTATCCGACGGTCGCAGCATATATGTTGGCAACGTCGGTCAAGGGTTTGATGTTGACCAACTCGAGTTGATTGCCCCTATAGGTCGACTACTCAGCCACACCAGAAGAGATACAAGCTCATTTCCAGGCCTGCGGGACGATCAACCGGGTGACAATTCTATGCGACAAGTTCACTGGTCATCCAAAAGGGTCGGTGACTTTTCAAATCGCTGCAGAAACTGACGGTGCAGTCCTCAGGTATGCTTATGTTGAATTTGCAGAGCCAGAACATATCGATGCGGCCCTTGCCATGGACAACTCGTTGTTCAAAGGACGGTTAATAAAGGTAAGCTCAAATTTTACCGTGAATGCTTGGTTTCAACGCGTTCCAGGTAACGGCGAAGAGGACGAATGTCCCTGGATTCAACCGGAGAGGACGAGGATACCGGGGTGGTCATAGAGGAGGCTATCGAGGCTACAACCCATACTATTCTCGACCCCGCGCCCGGTAAGAGAGGTTGTTTCTTGTTTTTATTATCATTTATGCTCGTTGCAGAGGACGTGGCCGAGGATTCTATTAGGGTAAGTTGTCGAAAAAAGCGTACATATTATGTATATTATATACGCAATATTATTGGTACAAACTTTGGCTCTAATTTTGCATTCATGTTGCCGAGGCGCTCGATGGCCACCGCGGCCAGAGCAACATCATATCCTTTCTCAAAATCAGCTATAGTTCATCCTGAGCCGCATGCAGAACCACCACCAGCACTTCGACTCGGCAAAGGACTCATGCCCCATCTCTATAAAACATTGCCTACGGCAGAAAAGCAGACCATGCTTCAGACACTCTTTTCACGCCATTCAAAGGACCGCATTAACGTCGGTTCAGTTGTGTCGGTCACCACAGAACACGCCCCAGGAGTGTTCAATGGCGTCCTGCTTGCAATACGACGACGAGGACCAGACACGTCGTTTGTAGTGCGCAATATTATACAGAGAACCGGAGTCGAGATGCAGTTTTTCGTCAATTCTCCGCATCTCAAGGAGATCAAAGTGTTGAAAAAGCCGCCCAATGGGCGAATGCGGAGAGCCAAGTTGTTCTACCTGCGCGACTCGCCAGAAAAGATGAGTTTGATGGCAGGCGCAGCGAAGAAATCATAGTCGTAGCGTACAACATCGTGACTGTAACTGCCTCCTTTCTTCCGTCCATGATGCGCGCTATGTTTGCACGCAGCAAATCTCCACAGCGAGCTCCGTCACCCACCTTCTCAGAGGCTACAAATGCTTCTGCTGTGAATTTCGGTCTTGATGGGCCTCAGAAGATCATTACCAGAGCAAATCTTAAAGCAAGTCTTCAGGCTTACGAACAAGTCCGTCCATTTGGCCCTTACTGCCTTCATCTCACTTCGCCAGCTCATGGCCACCTCCGCTGCTTACAGAATGGCCCTTGTCAATATGTCCAATGCTACTGCTGCTTTCGCTGACGCAATGGCCGCCTGCAGCAGGTACAACAAACTTGCAGACCTATGGGCCCTTTTAGCTAACTATCTTCAGTCTTAAAGGTCCTTCCTACGAGGCTGGAACACGTCTTCAAGTAGCCGGCGGTCTACACCATCTCATCGGGAACCAATACCATGTCCTCGTTAGTCGGACTTTGTTCGCTACTATGAGTGCCTCTGAATTGTCATAGGCCGAGACTTTGGACAAGAAGTTCGAAAAACCTCTGCGCCAGCATCTGGAAACTTACCGGACTATTGTCACTGTAAACTGCATTATACCAATGTCCTTACTGGTTTCTGACATTACTTGCTAAGGAACGATCAGCAACATACGAACGAGCACTCCGAGAGAGAAGCCAGATTATCCATGAAACAGAAACACGGAATATGAATAAGAAGGAACGCAGTCAGTCTTTGAGTCCGTCCTGTCCTGTCCGCACATTTATTACGGTCTAGATTTACAGCGCTTCCGCGAGGTCTTGGCAGTTCTGCAGCGCCAAGTTGACGAATTGGATGAACTGAAAGCCTCTCACTATCAGGAAATTGTCGACCATGAAGAAGAGGTGGATGTTACTTGCTTTCTATGTACCTTACCACTCAACAATTGTTTCAGGTGTGGGACGTTGTCCAAGCAAAGGCATGGTAGCTTGACATACATTTTGCGTGGTTAACATGTCTGCAGATCTGCCTCGTCGTTCGATCATCCATGGATGTTTTTGACCGATTTACTGCGAAAGCGTACGCCCATTTGCTTCCAGCTGACACCATTCTAACTAGTAACTCATATAGATCGGACCCTATTATCGAACCTATGCTACAGGCCGTTCCCGATCCTTTCGATTCATACGGTCCACCCCAAGCTGAGGATCAGATCTTCAGCATCCTGAATCCCCTCTCTATCATGACAACTCCCAGTCCGATCACAATGACACCAGAACTTGACACGATCGATGACCTTCCTTCGACTCGATGGACAGCCGCTGACAATTTCAATGGCTCCACCACTCCGCGCTCTTTATCGCCACCCTCATCAACAAAACGACATTCGCCTTCCACACACCCAACTCACCGTTCCCGCAAGTCCGAATCAAAACTTCGGGATTCATTCAGTGCTGCTGACGATACCCAGGCAGGGCTAAACGGAGGCACATTAAGAGCACCTAAACCGCAGCCACTGCAATCAATAACAGACTTCCCGTGGTCTTCTCCCTTCGAACCGTTGGCTGATCGCGAAGAAGAGACGCCGCGCCTTGAGCACTTTTCATCTTCGCAAGGTGCTTCTCCACCCTCACCAGACGTAGAAGTAGAGGATGTAGCGGCAATACCAGTCACTTCATAGCATTAACTATCAATGTATCATACAAAACTCCACTGTGGAACGAGGACTATCCTTATGCATGATAATTCTATTCTCTACTGTGTTACTATCCCGCAGTCCTACGCCAAAGGGAATGGATCGGACGAGTAAAATCGTCGAACGTACTCGTTCGTTGCATTCCCGCAAAAGGATGACCATAAGGGACCAGCTAATTCAATCGCCTGTTGCCTTCGAATCGGTTCATGGTGCCAGTCATCGCGTACAGGTAAACGAAAGACCCACAGCCCTTCCTCCAGAGTCCACGAGGACAGGAATACAGTAGCATGTCAAGTACATTGTTTTGAAACAATTCTGAGCTTTATTGTGCGCACCCAGCCAAAATTATTCAAGCAAGGGACTGGACAAGGGCAACAAAAATCGTGCAGGAGGATTATTGTTACTCCTTGGCAAACGCAGAGTCTGCAATTATTTTGCTAGTGCGATTGACGCTCGAGTCGCCGTGTTCCTTCTGTTCACGAAAAGGGGAAAGAAAGGTGGGCAAGGGCAGACTGAGATAGGCAATGAACCATTTGCCGCACTGATGTGATCGGGCCTGTAGAAGGTAAGACTAGAAGATATGGCGGAAAAAACAATGTTCATAGAAGACGGAAACGAGTTCATTGGCTATGCGACACTGCTGAGATTTAATCCAGGGACATCCCCAATGACAGATATGTTAAAATCTTGCAATACTATGACGAGGTCAATGGCCTTGAGGCGAGAATCGGATCGAAGCAGGACGATGGAGTTCCAACGCGATTGACGCTGCAGCATGAGTATTTCGTAAGGAGAAGGGGTCCGGAAGGCCATGTCCTCGCCACAAAGAGCACCACCCCAACGGCCGTTCACATTTTCAAAATCTCGTTCAACGAGAAACACCTTTTGGCAAGGACCGCACCTCATATACTGCTTGTGATAGACAAGGTGAAGAAACGCGTCCAAATAGTCGGTTTAGTGAATGTTACATGCCCAATTCGAGGCTGAGATGACAAATCCGAAGCCACTCCGGACACATTTGATCCGGCAGCGAACAACCTTGCTGTTCAGCATCTGAAACGGTTATTCTGGCCTCACCTTCGCGAATCATGATGAGGTCTATTCGTCTATCATAGTTTATCCCCTAGCCTGAATACCATACTCTTGCAAAACCTCGTCGCTCACTGCAGAAGGGCTACGAAAGAGCAGATCAGTCCCTAAGCTAGTCTTTGGGAAGGCAATGACATCTCGAATAGACGGTGTCTTGCAGATAATTGACATTAGGCGATCGAATCCTGCCCTTGATAAGCCTGCTGGTCGAAAGAAAGTAAGATATACCTAATGCAATCCCGCCATGAGGAGGGGCACCACATTGTAGGGCATGGAGCAGTTGAGTAAACGGTTCACTCTCTGCATCAGTGAGCTAGAAACATTTGAATAAGCGAGGGAGACAGGTTTGAAAGCATTACCTGTAAGATATTTTGGAAAATATATTGCTGCATATCTGCATCGTGGACGCGAACAGAACCGCCCCCGATTTCGACGCCGTTGAGGACGAGATCGTAGTGTTGTCCGCGGACCGAGTCGATTCTACCTGCGTACATTGCGTCAATGTCTTGCCACATTGGGGCGGTGAAGGGATGATGAGTGCTGCTCCATCTGCCCTTTGCTAAAAACTCCTTGTCCTTGTCTTTGGTGAATAAAGGGAACTCTGTGACCCAAAGAAAATGAGGCGTGTCAGACAAATGATAATCACCTGAACACATGAGGCTAGCTATCACCGACTGAGACCATGCGCTTACCACGAGCAAGAGCCAACTCTAATAGACGGAGACGGATTCTTCCAAGGGTTGTCGATCCGCCCTATGAAGATTTTCGTAAGAGTATCTATAATGAGAGCGATAATACTTGCGTGGGAGACACGTGGCCTTCGGGCAAGCCATATCACATCTCCTGGGGTTAGGTTAAGCCTTGCATTGATCTCTGCATTCAAAGGGGAATCTTCGGGAACCTGAACTGTCTGACAGGTAGACAGCCAGCAGGATGCGTTGTCTCGAGTCAGGATGATTTGCTCCTAATACAGTTTTAGTTGGCCGAGGCGAAATGACAAGCAAACGCACGGCCTCGGCCTTGCAAAGTGCAGAGGCCGCAAGAAATTGCAGTGCTTCAGATTTGCGGATAACAAGGGCCTCGATGCTATCTGGTCCTTCGGAGAAGAGAAAGCTGATCTAAAAGTGTCACGTCAGAAGGTGCACACGACGAGATGACCCTTACCTCCAAGCCAAAACGCGTGTCAGGCTTATCAGAACCAAACTGGGACACATGAAAGTACGTCGGTTACCCAGTGGATAAAAACTTACGCGTGTCATTGCTTCGTGGTAGGTCAAGACTGGAAAGGGCAGAGATAGCTCCACGCCTTCGATTGTACTCCAAATGCGAGAAATGAGAGATTCGACAACATCGCGTATTTGGCCCCCACCTATGCGCCAATGTGGATATGGGAGATGGAAAAAGGCATCACGTATTTTACCTACCTATACGCCAGGTGTCTTGACCACGTTCGTGACCCCAAGAGACATAAGCCATCTCCATATCCAGCTGGGTAAATTCTGGTTGCCTATCTTTTCTACCATCTTCGTCGCGGAAGCATTTTGCAAATTGAAAATATCTACTGACAGCGCCGGAAGACACGAGGAGCTGTTTCGGTTGCTGAGGAGACTGCTGCAGTGCATAAAAGGAGGGAGAGGAGGCACGAGAGGGCACGAGGAATTCTCTTGCTCCTTCGGGAGAAGACCTGAGGAGGACGGGAGTCTCTACTTCGACGAAGTCTAGATGAGATGAATGAATGTGATAATAGCTGGGAATAGGAGGACTAACCGAGGTCATTGAGAAGATTTCTGATGATACGCGCCACGTCGCTTCTTTTTTTGAGATTCAAGGAGAGTTCTGGACGCCGGAGATCGAGATAGCGGTAACGGAGACGCAGCTCTTCATTTGGCTGTATAAGGAATATGAGGAACGGACTGAGAACCTAATGGAGACTAACGATATTTCGAGGGTTGCTTGGATTGAAAGGAAGGTCTTTTGTGGCGGGATTTAGGAGGAGATAGTCGTGGAGATGGACGTCGATATCTCCAGCGGGACCCTAAAAATGAGAATGATAGAGAGTGCTTGGAAGAGAGACTAACAGATCTGCGGGCAGTAGGTGGACGCAGTTGGACGGTACCCTCTATGATGAGAGAAGAATGAACTGGGATGATTGACAGGTCAGAAGGAGTGTCAACAATAAGCTGCACTGTTCCGGAAGGATCCCTGAGAGGAAAGAAGGAAAGATGCTTTGTTGCTTTTCTTTGATGACATATTAGGCGGTTTGAGAACAGATATAGAAAGAATCACCGCTCTGACAGAATGTTACCTGCTAGACGGACCCGCTGACCTGCTAGCTGGGCATCAAGTGAGGCACAGGAGTGAGTCGGTGGCGTGTAGGGTGCTGCAGTCTAAGAAAGAGCATTAAAACAAAGCAAGCACTAACCGCAATGAGCTTGTGAAAAGGAAACACAATAATAGCGAAGCACTCGACCGCGTACATCGGGAAGATACCTGAGCATAAACACAACCAAACGCGATGGGCAATAAATAATCAACGCCAACCGAAAGACTGCAGCATGAATCTTCCCATTGAACTTGTTGAACAGGTTGCTCTCTACGTCGACCGGCCGTGTCTTCTGTCCCTTGCGCTCGTCAACTCGTCCATGAATGCTGTGGCTTTACGCCTACTATATAGGCACATCCACGCCACAACACCGGACTTGGTGACTGTCCTTGCAGACCGACCCGCGCTTGCACATTGTGTGAGGACACTGCGAGTTACGATGGCTGACACAGCTAAACTGGCCTGTGCGCTTTCTGCAATGCCTCAGCTGCGCCAACTAGAGCTCAGTGTACCAGAAGACTCGAGCTTTGTTCTTGCAAATGCTTGCTGTCCAAATCTCACTCGCTTTGCTGCCACCTTTGCCCTCGACTCGCACGTCTTCGAGTTCATCGCTCGCAGTCCACTCATCACCGAGCTCGAACTCGATTCTCTTTCTTTGCCAGTCCAACGGCCTCTTCAACTTGCTCACTTGGTTCACTTTGCAGGCTCTTCACACATCGCTAATTTAATTCATAATGCACCCCTGCAATCTGTCCATATCACGTCTGGCGAGCTGTCTGTTGCATTAATAGATGCCCTTCCAGCAACAGTTTCTGTCCTCGCGGCATCCACGTCACTCCCACCCATTCAACTTCTTCACGAACTCGCAAAGTCTTTGCCTTGTCTCATATATTTGCGCGTATTGTCCACCTACACTTTCCAGCATCTTCCAGACTTTGAAAACATAGCCAATGCACTCGCAGACTTGCAGCATTTGCAGGCCTTTGAGCTTTCAGGCATGCATTGGGACCATCAGCGCGTATGGCAATCGAAACCCTTGGACGTGGTTCCTCACCACGATGACGTTGCCTCGGATCTTTTCTACCAATATTGATCTTTAGAACACATAGACCTACCCTATCATCCTCTTAATGTACGGATATGAATGTAGATAGGTCCGAATTCCGATCCTGTCTCACGTGCTAATACATGAGTCGAAGACCTCCCAATGAGCAGGAATCCAACCTTCATCAAGCAGCCCTTGCTGCTCCAAAGAATGTGAGAGGACTTGCATAACTAACATTGTCCTAACAATCTCAGGAACTCTCCTCCAAACAAGTAGAGGCTATCATCCCAGATCCCAGCGCACGACAAAAGGCCCTCAACTTTCTGCTTGGAGTCGGGTTGCTCAAGTCGCTCAGCGATAAAAAGGGCAACCTCACATTTCGCGCTGTCACTAAAACTGAGCTCAACGCGTAAGCCAACATTTTATATACATATCCTAACTCCGTCTAGCACCAAGGACCTTTCTGCCGAGGAAAATTTAGTCTTGGGCCACATAAAGGCATCTAGCAATGAAGGTATACATCTTGTCCACGATTGCCGTCTCTTACATCGCCCAAGGCATCTGGACGAAGCATCTCAAAGCAAAAACAAACCTTCATCAGACCGTTATTGACCGATGTCTGAAAACCCTTGGTCAGAAGAAACTCATCAAACGTGTCCCCTCTGTTCAGCATCCTACACGCAAAATCTTTATGCTAGAAGGAATCGACCCCTCTATAGCTCTCACCGGCGGTCCCTGGTACACCGATAACGAACTAGACACGGAATTCATTGAAACTCTGATCAAAGCATGCTTCAAATTCATCAAAGATATGGTATCTTCTTTCTCAGTCTCTTCTTCCTCCTCCGATACTTGATTCCTCTAGACCTTTCCCAAGCAACGTCACCATCCTGACGGTGCTCTTTATCCTATTTCAAACTCCCCAGAGTATCCTACTGCCCAACAAGTTCGCAATACCCTCCGTCAAGCACGTCTCACAGAAACAGAGCTTTCCGTCGAACACGTCGAGATGCTTCTCAATGTATTGATTCTAGACGGAGAAATCGAAAAGGTCCTTTTCTTCTACCACTTCCCGCCATCTAACCACCCTATGTTACGCATACAGATCCCCGCTTTCGGTGCATCTCTATGGGATAACAATTTAGATGCCTCGGATGCTGATGAACCCAAATCCAAAAAGAAGCGGAAGCATACATCTTCTGATTCTGATCATGCACGTAAACGACGACGCACCGCCGCCAGTGACGATGACACGCCGCCGAAGAAGAAGAAAAAGAGAAAACATTCGCCGGACACGGCCGACGAGTCAGGGTCAGATACACAGTCCAGGAAGAAGAAGAAGAAACATGCTAGACATTCCAGTTCTGACGACTCCTCTAGCTCAGAATCAGAGTTGGACCGCAAACCCTCTGTCTCCCCTGCGCCCCACTTCTCCTTGGACGATTTCGAGGGAGCCCCTGCCTTTGTCTATCGCGCCATAAGGCAAGAACGCTTGTCACTTGGCTGGTCTCAGTCACCCTGCAGCATCTGTCCATCTTTCGACTTCTGCAAAGATGGAGGTCCTGTCAATCCCAAAGAGTGTGTCTATTATGGCGACTGGTTGCAGGGAGGTTTGGTCGCAGATATTGGTGATATCGAAGATTAACACGTCAGTTCCTGTACGGCTCTATCTATGAAAGAAGCTGCCTCCATGATATGTAACCATGGGTGTGCCTCGAATTCGGATATCACCACCGTCTTCTCATCCTCGCCGACATATTCTGCAACTACTCCCTGGTACACATCTTCACCTTGGTTCACGACAAACTTGTGAAATCTCCATCCACGAGGCACCTCTCCGTCAACCCGCACCATCCCCTCGGGCACGTCAAACTCGACTCGACTAAAATCAAAGCCCAAGCCCATACCAAGAGCCTTTGTGTAGGCTTCTTTCAGAGTCCACATCCAAAAAAATCTTCGCAACCCCTCTTCTTCTGATATACCGAATAAAAGACGCTGTTCCAGGTTCGTCAACTGTAGTTGATGACATTTCAACAAATTTCATTTCCGAGGTGATAATTAAAGACGGTACCTGACTCCGCATTGTGTTCACGAACGAGAGAAAGGTGTCTCGGGCTGGTATGCCCACTCTCATGACATCTATTCCTAAACTGAATGCTGGTGGATGATATTGTCCGATCCCGAATCCCATCACCACTAACGCATTGTCATGAGACACGTTGAACGAGATGGGCGGTTTAGTATCGGTCATCTGCAAACCGTCGAGAACAAGATGAGATGATTCTTGAGCGCACAATATAAGGTTTATTTGTTTCGGTCGTGGCAAATGACATATCCTTGAGTGCAATACCACGTTCCTTAAGCAGCGTACGAGGCAGTAAGCGTCCTATAAGCGTTCCTGGACCGATCCAGATATGAAAAAGTCAATCAAGAAGAACGTACGGCAAGCGTCTTCGCGTCTGTAGAATCTCTTAATACGAGCAGCACTCTCGCTGTCAACGAGAGAAAGACCCCTCTGGTAAAGCTATCGATAGATCTCAGTTACACCTTAGGGCCGGAATTCCAACTAACATCATCCGTGAGCAGAGCAGGCTCGTAGATTACTGCTCGAACTTGCATGCCAACGATGAGCGAAACAAAGTGATCGAGAGTGATCGCTTCCGGCATTTTCAAGTTCCGTCCATCTTAACCAAAATGCCTCCACATTTCGCAACTCTTGGTATGTTTATTATCGACGAATTCTCATATACGGGTCAGGACGGTAATCCTCTCGCCAATCCACCCAAATCCCTTGAACCACAGATTGGCGGCGGGGGGACATATGCCGCGATTGGGTGCAGGATATGGCAAGATCTATTTCGTGCAGCGCTACATAAGTATAGGCTCAATTACTTCTCCAGGCTGCCCGCTACCAAGATCGGAATGATAGTGGACAAGGGACGCGACTTTGCATTTCAAAATGAGCTAGAAGCTTATGGATCAGATATGTGGTGCTTTAGGGATCAACCAACTGGTAGCACTCGTGCCTTGAACTCTTACAAGGGCGATATACGTGGGTAGGCTCTTATCCGGGTTGCTTGAAAAGTGCAAACCTCCCTCACAAGCTTCGAGTATCTCACTCCTCGCATCCGAATAACACCGAGAGATATCAATGCTTCACACCTTGCAAGGCCCCGAGTCTTGCATTTCATTTGTTCTCCCACAAGAGCGTCGAGCATTCTGTCCGAAGTCAAAGAAGTAGAAGGTTGGCAACCGATCACTGTGTACGAGCCAATTCCAGTCAGTCCCTCTCGTCTCGATTAAAGCACTCGCGAGAGCTGAATGAAGGATAGCTGCATACCAGAAGAACTTCCTGTGTTGATTCAAGTCCTACAGGACATCACCATCTTAAGGTAGAGTCTGAAACAAGCAATAGGCTGTGTTCATGTCCTACAGTCCCAATGCAGAGGAGGCACTTTCTCTGCTGTCAATGACTCAACCGCCGACCAAAGCTTTGATAGAAGAGGCAGCTCATCGATTCTCGAAGCTTTTCCAAGGCTGCGTCATTATTCGCAGTGGTGCTCTAGGTGCGTTTGTACTCGCAAAGCAAGGAGGACGATGGATAGATTCATTCTGGAGTACAAAAGAGACCAACATGATTGTAGACGTGACCGGTTTGCTCTGCAGAATGTCTGTCTTCTTCCGAGTGACTAGTTTCAGGGGCCGGTAACAGCTTCCTGGGTGGATTGTCAGCGGGCTTAGCTTTCACTGACGATGTGCATCAAGGTAATATTGTATGCTCTCAGCCCACACGACCGAATAACGGATTGTTCAGCTGCCATGTATGGGGCGGTGTCTTCATCTTTTGTTATCCAACAATATGGCTTACCAGTGCTGTCGGTCTCAACGGATGGGTCAGAGAAATGGAACGACGACTCGCCACAGAGAAGACTGACAGAGCTTGCAGCCCGCAGTGAAAGACCTGGATATGAATACACGGAACATCGTATAAAATAAAGATAGTGTGCGTATGTGCAGTCGTAGAGTTATTGTTGTGATTGAAATTTTGCGAGACTGGCAGCGAAGAGCTCCTCTTGTTTGGCAGCAAGTTCTTCCTGCGTTAGTCCCGACTGTTCGAACTTGGACACTTTCTTTTCTCTATCCTAGGATGAATTATCAGCAGCACTTGCAAGTAGAAATATGGCATACTTTTTGTTGTTGCTTGTGAGCTTTCAGCACGTCCTCTACTTCCGGGGTGAATGTGTCAAAGCCAAGCCGCTATGCATCAATGAGTTATTTGAAACAAAGAATTGGAGTACGCACCTTGAGAGCGCCAATGATATGTTCTGGTGCGATGGTCTTTTTTGACTCCTGCTCGCAAATTTCGTTTGCTTCGGATGATATCAAATGAATGAACTCTGCGACTCAATGAGCGAGAAAGGGTCTCAGATGCGACTCGTATTCACCTACACAACACTCAATCACCAAATCTCGCGTTTCTTTTGCGCAGACCACGTCGCTGGGCAATAATTCTGGAGAAAAAGATGTTCGTGTTCTGTCCAACACTGAGCGAGCAAGTAAATACCAGAGATCATCTTTGAAACTGTAGCTTTGGGCAGAGAAAGGTCGTCGTCAGTGGGTGGCCCTGAGTGACCCTCTCGGTCGGACATGGTTGTTTGTGCAAAGTTGATCTGATGTCGACTGCACGTTCATCTCGATTTATTCGAATCTCAAAGTTCTCACTGATCTGCAGGTTGCACCCGTGAACCCAAAGCCTTTTCTGCAAGAACTCACAGGCAAACCCATTTACGTTCGCCTGAAGTGGGGCTTGGAATACAAGGGCTTTCTGGTCAGCACAGACGGCTACATGAACCTCCAGGTAACTTGCATCGTGTTGCGTTGATCGCTGCATTCAATACCCGTCCAGCTGGCCAATACCGAAGAATTCCAGGACGGCAAGTCCAATGGTGCCCTCGGTGAGGTGTTCATTCGTTGTAACAATGTGCTCTATATCATAAGTCATCCTTGCTCAATGTCCACGCCGTATCTGACTCGGAAATTACAGGGAGGCCCCACCAGAATAATCCCTTGAGTTCGGTATAAAATTACGAATGTGTTGAAGTACAAAAATTTTATCGTCTACGCTTGGATCGACCAGCATGACGTTTCGCTGCCACTCCACCCTGACGATTCATCCCTTTCGATGCGCGTCTGGCAGGCATGCCTTTAGATGACCGCCACTCTTCGCGTCGTGAACCGCGAGGTCCATGAGTCGATATGTGTTTTTCCGAGCTAGAATTCTCTAATACAGCATGAATTAAATAAGTATCAGATACAAATCAAAGTGAAAAGGCGAACCTTCCATCGCGGAGGTGCCCTCGACGGCTTGTGCTAGAAAAAAAAATAAAAGCGTCAACCATCGTCAAATACAGTCAAAGCCGCATCGAGGCCATGGTTTCTGCAGTGATATCCATAGCATCTACAAGGCCAAAAGCCGCAAACCAGCACCAACCTGGTGAATCTTCCTCCATTGCAGTGCTCTCTTCATTCCCCGTCTCCGTCGATATGATTGACTTGAGCTTTGCATTCAATCTGTTAAGACGAGCTGCCTCTGTCGCTGAGTATACACTGTCATCCCGTTTCTTCGAACGGTAGCTGCGTTTGACTTTTGACCGAAGCGACTTGGCCATGTTACTGCGTGGTGGTCAAGGTCAAGTCGTCCAATTGATGACTCAAAAATGTATGTACATTAACACGTGATGTTACTAGTTCTATTTTCGGACCTGGACCTGCATCTATATCCAGCAATCAAGCGGTTGGTGTATATTCGAATGATTCTGTTCCAAAGTTGACAACTGCATCTCCTTTCGACTCAAGATCCATTTTTCTGGTCACATATGATATGTCAGATTTCAACGATCGAATAATAAGCTGAACCCACGGGAATTCCGACATCGTGATGTGCTCGGTCGTTACGTGGACCTCTTGTCGTCCAAACTTGTTTGAAGGAGCGAACTGACCTGCATTATGTCGTTGCGGGTTGCTGTTTGTTATCCCGGCCAGTGAAGAGGGAACACATATGCTGCTCAAATTGAATTCCAGCAATCGCATGACTGCTCTACAAGATGCAATGGCTCTGACCAAAATTGTTAGATTAAATGAAACAAACCACATCACATACGATATCGCAGTTGCGGGAACCTTGATATTTTTAGACTTACGATACTGGCAAAAGCACGCACTCACTGTTCCAACGCTAAAAGATCATTGGTCAGGCCGAGCGCAAGCAGAGGAATGTAAGGCTTACACGTTCATTGTCTCTGCCAGATAAGACTTTGAGACGACAGTGGGTACAACTACAAATGAGCTTACCGTTCAGATTCAAAATGTTTAGGACCTACCAAAACGAGTGAGTCTCAATGGCATACCAAATCGTCAGAGCCTACCGCTGGCACACAGTTGCTCGTAAAAGTAACTATAAGATAAACCAGGCCATCCCGGAATAGAAGTTTCCAGAGATCCGTACGCGCAGTGTGTTTTTTTAGTAGGGCGGTTGCGGTCGCTAGCATGATAACAAAGTCAAAACCCATCGCTAGACATGGTCAGTACATAGTTTGCCGATGTTCATACTTACTCAGAAAATAAGTAACGTTAAGAAGACCTGGATCGGTTTGGGTGACTACACAAGCTCCAACAGAGTCATTCCATGTTGCGCGAACAATAAACATAGTGCGAAAGAGGACAACCCAATGGATAAGACAGAGGATACCCAGGGGAATGATCATAGTATTGCGTCGTTCCCATAGCGCGATTCTACAACATACCGTGATCATGAATAATGAAGATGAAAACAACCCACGTTCTCAACATAAGGGATGTAGATGCGCAAAGAATAGTGAGGTTTCCTGCTCCCTAGACTGCACATTTACGCATATAAATGGTAAAGCTCGACTTACCGAAATGCAGGTATACAGAGCCTGACACAAGCTAAACATTCAATATACAGTTCAATATCACGGACTCACAGCACAGTTCACCTGAAATTACACAGAAAACTGATGTTAGCCGATGAGTCCATTCAAGATCATACGAACTGAACTGGAGAAGTGATCGTGATCGAGATGATCCTATTAATGCACTTAGCTTGATTGACAAGAAGAATTCACTTACAGTAGAATGATAGCTATCAGGATGCAGTATCGGCATAAGAAGAAGAATACTATAATACTCGTTCAAATCGGAAGATACACAGAGGTCCGACTCACTCTATAAAATTTATCCATGGCACACCCACTCGCACACGGAAGAACTCACTAATGGCCAGCGGAATTTACGACGTTGGGTCATCAAAGACCACTCAAAGTCGCAAGTCGTGAATAATTCCCATAGAATGATGCCAAGGAACGTGAAGAGTATGCTTTGAAACACGACTGGTGAATGTCAGAAGAGAGTTGCAGTGTCACACAATGAACTTACCGCCATCCTTTGCAATTTCTGCGGCACTAGCCCAGTTGACCATGGCAAGAAAATGACTCTACGAAGGAGTTGAAAGTAAGTAGCACGTTATGAGTGGACGTTGGTCCATTTATACGGTTTCGATAACCTTAGACTTGGTTTATGCTTCTGGGTTCCTTGACGAACGCCTAGTCCGGTTTAATGCATTCCCACTGTTATTCCATGACGCATTCTTGTAAACTCTCCCGTCTTAAAATGATCAGGTAACAAGGGAGCTTCCTTCCTGATACAGCTCAATGGCGTGGACCTGTCGATCGTCTCCATGGAGTCCTCCGCGGTGTCGGCGAATGTAGAAAACGCTTACATGGTCTGCCACTATTTTTTCTTCTAATAAAGAATCAACAGCGACTTGCTTGACTATGTAAGTATCTAGAACTGCCAGATTAACTGAGTCTTACCGTAGTTATCAAAGAATGGAACCTTGATATTCGGGTCGCCAGATTCAGGGTCGTCTAATGTAAATTTTCCGCGCGTTAGCTTGCTTTAGATGAAGTATATTAAGCTTGGTTCCGTTTTCCAGCATGAGATACAGCGGGAACGTTGTCAAAACAGGCTGAAGACTATGCACTTCCATATAAAGAGTCAGTTACACCAAACGGAAACAACCCCATCAGCACCGGCAGTAACTATCCAAGGATATCGGCTACACCACTTCGCTTGCAGGACCCCCAAACCGTCCTTGACTTCATGTCCTCGAAGGATTTTCAGAGGCACGATCAGAGGATCCGTCATCAAATCGTTATACACCCTTGCATGGAAAACTTGCACCGTTCCATCGTCTGAGGAGGATGCGAAAAGGGGATAACTTGGATGGAAATGTAATGACCGTATGGCTCGCGAATGATAGCTAGTAGCAGCATGTAAGCTGTCGCCGGAAGACGCAAAAGGGTATTACCGTAAGACTTTGTAAGGTTTTTCGCTCAGTTCCAAATCAAACCAGCATAACTTTTTATCGTAACCTCCGACGATGAGATGATCACCCGAAGGATGGACATCCATAGAGGATATCCACTTAATGCCGGGCATCAATGTTTTGAGTAGGTTTTGTTCAGCCAAGTTATACAGCCTGACATATTGTTGGGTCTGCAGTGGCGTGAGATTTTGAGCGGTTGATGAAGAGCTACATACAGCCACAAAGAAGTGGGGTTTCTGCGGGTGGAAAAGAACTAGTTGAACGGACCCCCTAATTTTTTTGAAAGGCGCCTGAGAGTGTCGTTTCGTAATCTGATGGATCCACACACTGCCCTGAGTTCCTGTATTTGCTATGCGGGCCATATTAAGGAGTGATAAAGAAGTGAAATGCTAAGACATACAGACAGTTGCCATGTAATCGCCTCTTCGATGCCAAGTAATTTGTTTTGGCAACCCTGACAATTGAGGTAGATGGATAGCGAGAACAGGAACATCTGTGTTCCAGTCATTCGATGGCGAGGACCATTTGACTAAACTAGCCAAGCTGGGAAGGTTACTTGGCGATAGAAGCGCCTTGGTAAGGTCGGACACTGAAGGAGGAAGATTTGGCGGAACAACAAAATTGAGTTGTTCTTCTCTAGAAAACCGCTCAGAGACGGCGAAATCCAGAAGAAGAAAAGAAGAAGACCCACACGCCAACGACGAAAAAGCACACGTCGGTTCTAGGGCACCACTCCAAAGCACCAATCTTACTACCAAACTTCCATCTTTTGAGTTCTCGACCTACGTTTATCTCCCACAGGCTAACTATGCCACTCTCGTCGCCGCTGATAACCCAGGCTCCGTCAGGACTGATACTAGTACACCTTGTTCGATTACTGGATTGGCGGAACTTTAGGGATCGATAGGTTGGGAAAGGTTTCAGACTGCTGGGACTTGGAAGTTTAGGAATCAGAGAGTTGGGATCAATATTTAGCTTGACCCGTTGAACTCGAGGAGCTAAGTAAAGATCAAGCTGCCGATTGAAACGTTCCTTGATAAATTGATTGTATCCTGGTACAAGCCGCAAAGAGGGGTACTTGTGAGGGAGATAGTCTCTTTCGCGATCTTCCGGATCTGTCTCTTCCCATTTTTTCTTTTCCTCCTCCGTGGGGAGATACTCCTCAGGAGGATTGTATGATTCGGAATTAGTTGGGAGTCGTGGCTTAGGTGCTGGAAGAGGCGGTGGTCGTAGCTCAGTGGGATCGGACCATATCGAGTAGAACTGCTGCTGAGAAGATGTTTTGGTTTTGGACGGGACTATTCGACCTTGCCTAATAGCGCGAACAATTTTCATGACCTGAAATCATGAGTCTAGTGGCTTCATGGAGTGGATTATCGTGCCTTTTGTTTCTCCCACTTGCTTGGAACCCAACGTCGCTTGGGTTCAGGTGCAGAGGAGAGGGGCATTACCTCTTCCTTCCCCTTGCCAGTGAACCATTCGGTCATTGGTTCATACGGGTTATAGTTCGCATCTGGATTTTCATTCGCATAGAGCCTTTGTATAATATCAAGTTCCTCATTCGAGAGAGGCCTATCCATTTGAGCAGTTTTGTCGAAGGCGGACGTCCTGTGGATGGAGTGAGCAGTAGGTTTCGTTCGTAATGATATACAAACCAGGCAGAGGTATCGTCCACTGTTTTGAGGAATTTGTCAAGTTCATCTCCGCGAGCAGGGCGCAAGACCTTTTTCCCGTCGATGTCGTAGCCCACATGTGGCATATCGTCGTACCAATGCATGGGAACGTTTCCAACGCGGTTTTGGACCTTAAAAAACGGACGTGTCAATCGGAATCAACCGTAGAGATGCCTACATCTTCTGTAGAAGAATCCGAGTCGTATTCCGGCTCTATGTCTGGATAAACGCGTTTTGGTTGGCCAGTAATGTCCGAGATGACATTTTTGGCCTTTGGAAAGATGTTCAGATCATCGTCAGAAGTATCCGTGTCATCTTCGTTGAGTTCCTCGCTGTCGTCCTCACTTTCTTCCTTGTTGTTCTCGCTCTCGCTGTCCTCACTGTCACTTTGAAGGTCAAGTTCTGGAAAGTCATCGGCCGGGTCATCGTCAGAAGCTTGTACTTCAGCTTCGTCTTCGCTAGGCATCTCCATTTCCACTGCTGTGCTGAACATGTCCTGTGCTTCGTCATCGTTGGCGTGCTTCCGTTTTTTAAGAATCGCCATAACCAAAGATTTTCTGATGATGACACGTGATTGTGATCGTTGAAATCTTGTTGAAGTCTTTTTTTATTACAAGTCATTCATGGTCAACTATGGCGGCGGTACTTTCTTTCACAATTGTAAGAGCTCTACTCACTCATTTAAAGATGAAGTTTCGGCCCTGGTCGTTGATGTCGGTACTTCATCCGTACGCGCCGGTCACGCAGGAGACGACACACCCAGAGCAATAATTCCGACAACTTATGGCTACCATTCTTCACCTCCCGAAGGTGATGTAGCCATGGGGGAACCAGATGAAAACCCTGAATCCTCAAGCAAACCTAGGTTCGCCAAAATGCATCTCGGTCAGAACGGCCCTTCTCTTTGGAGGGCTGGAATGGAGGTAGCAAACCCACTAGCTGATGGTCTCAGTATGTCAAAATAACACCCAGAACACGCATTGACACTCTTTAGTCAACGATTTTGAACCTGTCGAAAAACTTGTAGATCATGCTCTCCAGGAAGTGATGCTTTGCAACCCAGCAGAACACCCCATTCTTTGCACAGAACCTGCTTGGAATACCCAAGCAAACAGGGAGCGCATGGCTGAGATGATGTTTGAACAGTTTCAAGTGCCTGCGTTTTACATTGCCAACACAGGCGTCCTGAACACGTACGTGAAGAAGGCTAGACGAGCAACGCATCTTTAATCCTTTCAGCTTCGCCGCTGGCAAAGGATCAGCCCTTGTCATTGACGTTGGTAATACCATGGCTAGTGTTACACCTGTAGTAGACGGTTTTGTTCTCAGAAAAGGTACGCCAGACTCCGTCACGCTTGAACGCTAAAGAAACCCATAAGGTCTCGCCTATTCTCCACTACCCAAGCTCGTTCATGCGCATGCTCGCCACATGCTCGTAAATCCTACGCAACATCGGATGGGCATAGAGCTATTGCCTCACCAGCTCATTGCTAGTAAAACGGTCTCTCTTTGATTTTTTCTTTGATGAAGATATTAACCAAACCAAGCCTGTAGAGCCTCATGCAGTTCCGCGCTACACTCTGCGGCCAGATCGAACTGCTGCCACAACGGAAAGTTGGCGACAGTATGCAGAAGCACTGGAAGTTGATGAATGGGTCCAAAGTGTGGGGGGTATCTTAGAGCAGGGATGGAATGATCAGCAAGTGCCATTTCCCTCGCTCTTTGCCATATCAACATCTACTTAGAGCTGCCTTACAACGGCCACATCGACAGTATGAATTTCCTACAGGTTACAATGCATATTTCGGTCCAGAGAGATTTCAAGTTGGCGAGCAGTTCTTCTGGCATCAACCGCAGTTATTGGTCGGTTTTTGTGTCTGTTCAGCTGGTTTCTAAACGATTTTTTAGGCCTCCAACCCAAACTTACCCAAAACAATACCCAGTTTGATATCTGATTCTCTTCGTGCTTGCGACCCGGAGCTTCACCAAGTTCTCATGGGTAATGTTGTTCTCACAGGCGGGGGCAGTCTGTTTTCGGGCTTTACGGACAGGCTCAATGTAGAGCTGTCCAGGAAGTTCCCCCACGTAAACAATTTATTGCTGATATTCTCCTTGTTGATCCGTTGATATAGGTGAAAATTCATGCTCCAGGCAATCCGGTTGAACGAAGGTTCGGTGGATGGTTAGGTGGCAGCATACTCGCGAGTCTTGGTACGTTCCATCAATTATGGATCAGTAGAGAAGAATGGCAGGTAAGGATGATTGCTCTGCGTTTTTCCTTTGATTTTTTACTGCTTTGTTCTAGGAACACGGAAAACCGATTGTAGCACAAAGATGTAAATGAGGGCTTAGAATCTGTATTGTTTTCTTTCAAGTAAAAGGTCGGACAAGTTATTCAATATAACCTACGTCGACATAAATACTTCTCCACTTCGCCATACATTCGTCATTCAACCGCCAGTAAGCTTACAACAATAATTAACACAGTGCATCGGGGTGAAATGGGTCTGCAGACCTAAGGAAGCCCAGCTTCCCAGAAACAAGTTGAGAAACTTCACCAGATATCGATAAGTTTGGCGTCGATAGTCGAATAGTGTATGCAAGATGAAGAATGAACTCGGTAGGGAAAAGGGAATGAATGTGGAGATTGCCTCAAGTTCGTGGAGTAACCGGAGCTTGTTGCCACGAAATCGAGTAAAGGGGAGGAAAGGAGTGTATAATACAGCGATATGACCGAAGGAAGGCGAGAGAAACCGTCGCAAGAGTCCCAAAATATAGCAATAGTAGTTTCTGCATCGGAAAACCTAAAATTGAGACGGGAAGGAAGCTCAATACGCTTCGACGATTTCTCTCCTCTCTCTTGCATCCAGAAGCATCCCCAAGCCTCCAATAGCTTGTCTCCTGATCCTGGTGGCAAAATTTTTGGGGCCGAGCTCCTCTGCCCCGGACGGCGGACCGCGAGGTTGTCTCATCGGTTGTGAGACAACCCTTTGGCTGACCAGAACGGAAGCTGAGATTGGGTAGGAATATTGCTGGCCATCGACATGCTCACTGACTGTTACAGTGGGGTTTCCGGTGGCAGAAACTGGTCTGCCAATACCCAAACCTTCGTACAATTTCTTAGACGCTTCTTCACGGGGCGAGAGAGTCATCTCGTGGGAAGAAGGCGTAGTGGGAGATGAGTTGGTGTTAGACTTGGAGCTAGTAGAAGAAGCGTCGTCATTATCGTCGGCGCTACTAGCGTCAACAGCAACAACAGGGAGAGGCTGCGACACGGCCGCGCTGAAACGTAGAGGCTGCGGACGAAATTTTGGGCCAGCTGTACTGGGTGTCGCTGTGCTCGGTGTGGTAGTCGCAGCCGAATCAGGAGGAGGCGAGACACGCTCAGACGGAGGAGTAACTTTGAGACTCGGAGAGGTGAAGGAACGATTGCCGCCGAGAACGGAGTTGCTTTTCCCGCTTCCACGCCTCCAGGAAGAGACTGTGTCCGACTTGGAGGGAGCGTTGTGACTAGGGTTGTGGCTGATGTTGTTAGAAAGAGGACTACCAAGAGAGGTACCACCACTGATGATGGTTGTGGAGCTTGGGGTAGGAGGAAGAGGCGCGTTCTCATTCTCGTCGTACCTAGACATTGGGACGGTGGCATTAGCAGAGGCAGAGCGGCTGCCGAACTTGCCACCCAAGGCAGCAGTCATGGGGACGGAATCATCTCCCCTGACACCCAACTGAGCGCGAAGCTGTTCCGCTTGATTGGCACGCCGCATCTGGGCATGAAGAGTAGCAGAACGCAAGTCAAAAGTGGTCGATAGTGGACCCGCAGTTGCTGGAATACTGCCAGAATTAAGACGCTGGTGCTGTTGCGGTTGACGCTGGGCCTGAGCCATAACCTCTACCTGAGCCTGCATAGCCTAGAGGAAATCAGTCTGTGGAAATTGCGTCGTCGTTAAAATACCTGGATTTTCATGAGCTCCAACTGCATCATTTGCAACTGAAATGCCTGCGCTTGTGCCTGATTAGGCTGGCCTGGCATGAAACCGGGACTGAAAGGAACACTGTTGGGATTCAAACCTTGAGAGGATTGGCTCTGCTGCTGCTGCATAAACATATTGTTGGGAATATCTACTGCTGCTGTCATGGGCATAGTCCTGTTCCCACCATAGTGATTATTTGCAAAGACGTTCTGAGAAGGCATTTCAGTGAGCTCATCTGCATCTTCCTCTAGGAATACTGCGGAGCGATTATGCGAAGCGAACCGGGGTACGTTGAAGGAACCGCCTACGGCAGCGGTGTGAGGAACGGCGCCCGACGATGAGCGCACGCCTCCAGTTCGAAGACCGGCCAGAAGAGATGCGCGAGGATTGGTAGTCATGGAGAGATGAAAGGTGATAGATAAGATGCAAGAGATTAAGGACTTGAAAGTAAAGCTGGTGGTTGGTAGTCAGTGAGAGATGAAGGGGGGAATATAGAGGCGGACTGGGTGTGAAATTGGAAATGATTATGTTCAAGGAAGAATTTTTTGGATAATATAAGGAAAAGAAACGGCCGTCAGACCGGACGAGGTGGACGAGAGATGAGAAAACAAGCTCAACAAGCCAAAACAAACACTGCTCTATAAATACTTCTTGGCACTGGCCCGTACTCTACTGTCAAATACTGTGCTCCTAATCTCACTGTGGGCCGCGTGGAAGGGATTGAGCATCGTCTGTTGTTCTGTTATTTGAATCCTGCAAACTGCCTCGCAACTTGCCTTCACGTAGAGTTCCCAGACATCGGTGAAGAATGACCGAATGCCATCGTCGTTCTTGGCTTCATGAAGCAGCACAAATTTGGTGTTTGCTGGTGTGATAAATGCAGAGATGGTCCACTCGTTGAACTTGTCGACAGCCTTGAGATATCTGCAGATCGTTAGACTGCATTTGTTGCCAGTCGATTACGTGCAGGCTGGATTCCTTGCGCATGACATCCTCAATAACGTCCAGACTTGCATTTGCAATCATCTGTATGACGTGTCTATCTTGACCCCCTCCAATTCTTCCTCCAGAAGATGAATGACTCGTCGCGCTCGACGCTCCCGACAGAGCCGTCAACGTTCCTGCAAATGCCGACGTCGACCAAGCAGGCAAATTCGACGCGAGCGGTGAAGAAACTGCAGTCTGCGGCTTTGTAGAATAATGAGTAAGGGTGTACAACGGAACATCTGCTGGGGAAAGCACGAAGAGATGGTGGCTCATTTTGAATTTACGCGTTCCATATCAGGCACGTGACATGCTCTACCGCTTTCGTCCTTGTCTGCGCCTCTCTTCTGGTCGATTTTTCTCGAGCAGGGCTCCTCGTAGGCCATCCAAGCAGCTCCTTACTCCTGACCGCGTTTTCTGGTCTATTGTTGGGCTCAATGGCACTGTCTTCGTCATGTGGAGGATGTCCATTACTGAGTATGTGAGTCTGAACGGTTCGGTCGTCTTCAACGGTTCTATTCCTTCAGCAAGTCAAACGAGATCGCAGTGCCTATGAGTGGATGATGAAAAACTTCACCTGTGTAAGCTTTCCAGGCTCGTGTCGGACCTTGTAGTAACTTGCTAGTCCTGGCAAAACGTTTCTTCAGGAAGAGTGTTCGTCTTGTCTGCCACTTGCTGAATTCCCCCTCATCAATTACAGATGGACGCTGTTGACTCATGCCTTTTCTCATCAAGAGTATGGCCATATACTTTTCAATGGCTTTGGCCTGTTCTTCATGGCAAGACGTATGAAATTCCCAACGCGTATCATCCACTGCAGCTGACAACAGCCGTTCTTGCTATGCTCGGACCCAGATCATTCCTTCAGTTATACTTGGGATGCAAGTTTTCTTTGAACTCCACCATCCTGTTCTGATATCCTGTAGCGGCCATTGTGTCCAGTTCGCTGTCAATGGCCTGGTCTCAATTTGTCAAACATCGAGACACGAACTCACTGGGTGCCAGCGGTCAGTGAATTCAATCCCTCGAGGATTCTACTCATTCCTTGTCATTAGGTGCCCTGAGTGCCACTTACTCACTTCTCGCCTGCATTGCTCCAAGAATGGAGTTTCTCATCTATGGGATTGTGCCCGTTCCAGCTTGGCTAGCTGTCTCGGGCCTCTTTTTGTTCGACTCTTACAATACTATAACCAGTGCACGTCCAGGCGTTGACACAGCAGGTCGTAGATTCCATGTTGGTTTGGAAACTTGACTGATTTCTCTGCAGGCCACGTCGCGGGCCTCCTTTCTGGCATAGGATTCTATCTCGGTAGACGATTCGGTGTCTTTTGATGTCGTAAATAGTGACTAATCATGTTGTGTTGTGTTGACGCGCCGTATATCCATTTCTGTCGCTGTCACTCACAGAATAATATGGATCCCGAGGATTCAAGACTCGGAAAACTACTCAATCAATGCAAGAATAATGGTTTGTGCTTACCTTGGTGCTTTCTGGCCTGTCGTCACCAACTCGCCGCAGATGTCGACGTGAAAATAGATGCCCTCACGAAACTGCAGACTGAATTTGAGTCTGGTATTGAGGCAAGGACTCATCTCACCGTGTCGAGGGACGCGTATTGAACTTGCAATGCAGATCGACGTCCCAGATGAGCTACTCCATACTATCAAGACTTGTCTACGAACTTCAAATCAACACTTGACCACCGCTGTCTTGTCGGCATTACCACCTCTTATTCCTCTTCTTGTCTCGCGGACAGTAGTTTCTCATGCTCGACATGTTTCTTCCCCCTCTGCGTCCTCTTCGACGTCTTCCTCGCCTCCTTCGTCAGTTATAGATGCGGCTACACTCCGCCAAGTTCTCAACGCTTTTCTACCCGTTGGCGGATTGCTAGAACGGCTTGGTGACAAAGAGCGTTCACAAACCAAGGCTCGTGAGTCTCTTGTCATACTCGGTGGCTTGGCATTTCGTCTTGGAAGTGGTAGCACAATGTTGTCAACTGGATCCAAAGGTACAAGAGGCCCAGAGACTCCCTTGGCCATATTTGAGAGATTTCTTCGTGAAGGCGGGCTGAGTAGTAAGGCCTGGAAAGTACGCGAACAGGTATCTGCAATTTTGGTTTCCGAACCGGTAACTCATCATGGGTTGTAGTCCATCCTCACCCTTGTTCACATACGACGCAAACACCATCTGTTCCCCATACGACCATATTTAAGCCTTCTAATCGATGCGCTTGAAGACACCGACCCCCATGTTCGTGACTGTGCACGCCTTTCCGTTGTTGAGTTGTTTTCTGGTCCTGGAGTCACCGATGCTGCTCGTGCAGACCTCAAAAAAGAGATGTCCAAGAAAAACGTCCGAAAAACAATCGTCGATGGCGTGCTATCGAAGCTCTTGGGCAATACAGGAAGTCAAAGCACTCCACAAAGCCACGAAGGTTCGGAGAATGGGGATACGGTTAGCAAAGCAAAGGAGTACATTCCACCAAGTCTTGCATTAAAGCAAAAAACCACTGCAATGACGAGATCGGTGAGTCACGGCAGTGTCAAGGATGGCCCCCGGCCTGTCAGCCGGTCTGCTATGAGCTCTCCGACACCTACATCCTCAGAAATAGGAGAGATAAAACCTGTATATGTAAGTCTTGTGTTGCTTGTCGACCAGCCTCACCAAGCTATACTTTTATAGATAGCTTCAAGTAAGGACCTGGAAAATGAATTTGCAAGCATGGCAAGCTCCTTTGAGGCATGTCGGGGGACCGTGTTTATTTGCCTGCGCTTAACAACCTCCAGGGCAAAGAAACCGAACACAATTGGGCTGCGCGCGATCGTGCTATCACACGAGTCCGTGGCATGCTTAAAGGTGATGTATACCTACGGTACCCAGACTCTTTTCTTGCTAGTTTGAAGGAAGGCTTCATTCAATGGTCGCTAAAGACTGTCGGTAATCCAATCTACAATATTCATCTTGCTGATTATCTCTCAGCTGGCAAGTCTTCGAACGACGGTCTCGAATAACACCTGTTTTCTCTACTCAGAGCTTGCTGCTTCTTTAGAATCTGTCCTAGACCCATGGTGCGAGACACTACTCAGCAACTTGCTGAAAATGTCCGGCTTCACAAAAAAAATCACCGCACAGCAATCCCAGGCTTCCGTCACTTCGATTATCACACATACTTCTTGCAATCCACGAATCCTTGTGCCGCTGCTGTGGCAGGGTGTCCAGGACAAAAATGTCCAAGCTCGGTCTTTTGTCATAAGCCATCTTAAAGCTTATCTTGAAATTCACGGTCATCGGTCAAAACATGTAATTGAATCTACTGGCTCACTGGAAACCATTGAAAAGGTGATAAAAAGAGCTCTAAATGATACAAATCCTGGTGTCAGGGAAAGTGCTCGTTCAACTTTCTGGGTTTTTGAGCAGGTTTGGCGGGGTCGAGGTCTGGCATTATTGGAATCCCTGGATGGGCTGGCGCGTAAACAGCTCGAAAAAGCATGCCCTGATCCCCAACTTGCAGCAGCGTTACCTGCAACCACACCGCAGACTGCAAAAAAAACCAGCATAGCTGCTGCCATTGCCGCTAGTAGAGCGAAGGCCAAGGCAATCGCCACCGCTCCTCCAACCCTACGGCATCAAGCCACCTCGTCAGCTGCACATACTCCTCTGCGACGTCCAGCTTCTCCAAGTCCTCACCAACGCTCAACAGCTCGCCCAGCGTCCCCTCTGCGCACATCAACGTCACCTCCTTCACCGAGATCACGAATCGTCTCGAATGGCGCTAACCGGTCCGTCAGCACGAGCATCGTTCCGCCGTCACATTCTCGGACGTTGTCAGGCCGCTCAATTTCTCCCCCGTCTCCTGAACAGCACAGTTTTAATCGCCGCATTTCGTCTCCCTTGACAACTGCCACGACGCCATCATCAATTCGCAAAAGTTTGAAGGCTCTCCCAGTACAGAAAGTAACACTGACATCACGCAATGGTAACCGAACCTCGCGAACCGGAGTGTCTCCTCCAAGAGATTCAGCATCGTTCCCCGAAAACGACGATGACGACAACTCCTTGCTCCTTGCACAGGTTATCCCCCTTCCAGATGATGACAGTGGATCGGAGCACTCCACTAATCTGTTGTCGTTTTCTGCGGCATTCGAGAAACAGACCCCGCGTTCCGGTTCACAAGCAGAATCATTTTCACCCAAGTCTGTCGATTCAAGACCCATGGCAGTAACGTCTTCAGAGAGTATTGCCGACTTGGCCAACTTGAATCAGCCAATCGTGGAGGATGCGTTGAGGGCACGTGCCGAACAAGCCGAAAGTGCTGCTCAAAGACTTCTCGAGCTCAATGAGCCCGAGGATGAAGCCCCTGTTTCTTCCATCCCACCGTCTCTTCTAATTGGCAATGGCAATACGCCTCCAAAATCCAAAACGAAACCTTCCCCACTTCCTATAGCAAAGCCTCCTGTCCCAGTTACCCCGTTGAACAAAGGTAGCGCGATCTTACGCCAAGCCGCACTTTTTAGAGATAGTCCTGCATACAATGGGCGAACACCGTCTTTGCTTGATGTTCTGCAAGATCAGAAGCATGAAAACAGTTGGTGGCTCAAGCGGAAAGCATGTTCGTACCAGCTCCGCTACATCCCGATTTTTCAACTCATTTCCCGTAGTGATATCTAGTCCATCACAGGCCGTCAGTGAAGGCCTGGACCCTTCACAAGAGCTGCAAAAACTTTCTGCAGATCTTGCTGCCAATACTGCCAATGTAGACACGTTGCGGCGATTGACGCATCTATCGATAGCTAATCCCGCAGCAGAGCCCGTTTCCCCTATCAGTCCTGAATTCAGTTATCCCTCAAGTCCATCTCCATTCGTCACCGCATCAAGATCACTTCCCACTGGAATGACTGATATGTGGGAAACGAACCGAAAATTTGACCGCCTTTTCAATGCGCTGACCCAGTTCTTGGAGGCGAGCAAGGTAGGATATGTGGCCATGTATGTGACCTTGTTAATTCTTTCCAGTCCGAAGAAGAGATCGAATATGGCCTCATTTTACTGTGGGAGTTGCTTGAAAATCAGAACAGTTACATTGAAGGACGTGAAGCCGATATCTTCTCGTTGCTTTTGCAAGTAAGATATTGCAATAAGTTTAACGTAAAAACTCTACCTTATGTTGAAATCGCAGCTAATATCCCTAGGTCCTTGAGGCAACCAACACCATTCGGGATTCCCTCACGACACGGATTGAACCCGTCTATGGACTAACAACAATGCACGCCAGTTTACGAATGTTTTACTCACAAGAACCTCCTTCAGATGCTGATCTTGATATCAAGGCTTCGACTTACGCATTCGGTCTTATTGCTCTGGGCAAATTTACCATGCGGTTGCCAGCAGAGGTCGCAGAAGATGAATTGCCTCGCTTAAAGGGAACTTTGATCGGAGTAAGTCTAAATATATGGTTGATCGACATAGAGCTGATCCTCCTCCGTTGAAAGGCGCTTAATGACAAGACATCCCTCGTCGTACGCGAGTCGGCTGCTGCTGCTATCACAGCTGCTCAACTTGTCCTTCGGGATGAGACGCACCTGTTTACCTTACTTGATGGTCTAGCTGATGAGAAGAAGAATCTCTTGACTTACCTCTTTGACAAACATGGGGCCCGAGGGCCGAGTTTGACCGGAGTCGACAAATTGGAAAAAGAAATGAGGAGATTGGATACCCGCACTAGTACGCCTCCAAGACCGCTACCCGCTTAGACATCCTCAGCTTGCCTTATTGTTGTACATGACATTCATCGTCACTCATTCACTGTATAATTACATGATCCATATATGTTGCAAAGTTATGGATTCGAGGACGAGAAATGAAAATGTCACTCCTCAGACTTGCTCTCCTCACTGTCCGATTTGTCTTTTACAGCATCTGAAGCCAACTTTGCCTCATCCGCTGGCGGTTCTGCGGGCACTGCAAGATGGTTAGTAAAATGCACCCTAAAGAACGTATTCAAGCACCTTGCTCTTCATTAGATGCTTCCACAACATCCTGAGATTCGGGTTGAGGTGATGGTGGGGCTTCAGCAGGCGTCTCAACTGAAGATTCTTCAGATTGTTCTTTATTACTATCGTCTTCAACTTCTGGTTCTAGCGGTGTGGCTTGCAGTGTGGAGGCGGATGACTCTTGAGGGACAGTGGACGATGACGGGGTGACAAGGTTCTGTGGGATATCTTGGGATTCCGCCGTGACATCACTTTCCTCCACAAGGGTATCAGCAGGTCCAGTTTCTGGCTCCTTTTCATCTGGATCCGGATTTTCAGTAGATGCGACATTCTCAGAAAGAACGATGGCATCAGTTGCCCCAGCACCGTCATCCGATTTGGTCACTTCCTCCGTGACGCTGAACGAGTCGTTAAAAACCATGGTATCAGTCCTATTCCGGCCCACTTTACGTGGGCTCTCGGATCCGAGACCTAGAGGGCTCTTGGAGCGATCTACGGAATCGTCAGAAGTTTCTTGGTAAGCTGGATGATTGGCCGGTTCATTTTTGGAGGTTATCTGAGGGTCTACAGCAGCCCCCAGCAAGCGCGGCGGCTCGACGTCCATATCACGTCCCTCGTTTTCGTTATGCATTATCCGTGGCGGGATGACAAGGAACTCGGCAGGTACCAAGTCGAATTTGGAAGTAAGGGCTAGAAAACGGGCGTACAGAGATGATTCGGCTTCTGCTTGCTCGAAAACCTCTCTATGATGAAAATAAGCATGGGCGAAAATGCGGCCAAGACGTCGTGCCAATGAAGAAAAGTGACGATGAGATATTGGGGGTATCTGGAGACTACATCATAGGATGAGCAAAGGATTTTTCAAAAAAATGTCATACCGAGACGGAAAAGCACGGGGAGAGTTGAGTAACGCAGTTGCACTGTCAAGAGTATGCAAGATGTAGTCAATGGCACAGCATTGCTGTAAACATAGTGAGAGTTGTGAAACCCAAACGCCAAAAGTGCAAACCTCCATTCCAGCGTCATTACCATGAGCGACACATAGGTACAGCCATTCACCAGCTTTCATTTCAGGACACGATGCCCTGTTGCATTCTTGTTGCAACATTGTGATCAAAGGGTGAGACAGGTCTTGTGCGAGCCGTCTATTCAAATCCAACTTGAAGCTGCATTCAGATATATACCACGCGACATACCTTAGCTGCTCATAGATCCAACAGGCTTCATCGACAGAAACCTTCTCTTCTGAGTCAGAAGGCTTGTCCTTTGCTTCCGTCCTTCCAGGTACAGCGACAATCGTGTCTACGTCGTGGACGTCCAAACGGATCAGCAAAGAAATATATTCTTGCAGCTGGAAGGCACTGTCTAGAGAAGACAACGAAGGAAGATCCTTGACCGGGTAGAACGATGAGATTCGAGAGCCACGAAGAGGGCGTTGGATGGTGACCGACATTGCAGAACAGGTCACGCACGTCTAAAAATAACACCTACTCCAACTCTGACTTTCAGAGTTTTAGCTTGCATCGGAACCTTCGATAAAGAACCGAATAATGTATAACGAGAAAATATCTCAACCAAGAAACTTTTTTTTTGCAAATTCCCACCTACGCTCTCAGGCCGCCGCGTATCGAGAACTCGATAAAAAAAAGGACAAGCCCGACGCGTTTCGATCGTTTGCGATCACGGGACCAAACGCGTCTTCATGATCCCAATACATCCAGCCTACTTGGCCGAGCTGGAGGAAATCTGGCAGAAAGACAAGCGCTTACCAACCCTAGAGTCTCGAAAAACTTGGGCTTTGGCTCGCAATCTCGCTCCCGCAACGATCAACAGATTTTGGTACATTAGGAGGCAGCAGACTAAAAAGAAACACACTACAGCGAAGAAAACAGGTGCCACTCGCAAAAACTCAGGGAACTACGAGCTGCCCATTGGGAATCCGACAGACATTTCCAACTACGGCGATGTCATCGTGAAATCTGAACCCGAAAACGAACACGAGAGTATCATCATAGGCTCTGATGACAGTGCATCGTCCAGCATTACGTTGCTCTCTTCACCAGAACCGTTGCCAGTTATTGCACACAATTCTACGATAGCCAAGGCTGACAGTAACAAAGACGCCTCCAAGTGTATGTGTTTGCTCTGCGACTCTACTTTTCAGCTCGGTTTGTGACGACTCCCTCTCGTTGACACTTACTCGACGCATAGAAGAAAAGGTCGACTGTGCTGACTATGCCACTGAATCTGATGTCCTATCTTCCCTATATCCATCCTACTTTGTCCCCCAGCAATCTCTCTCCCAGATGACCCAAGTTAATCTTCCTGCTAACCAAAACGCTCTTTGGGAGCTCTCTGCTCTGCCCTTCGAATCGCGCTCTTACGATTGCTTCTCACACCAGTCTCAAGTCGAACGAAACTACTGGCCATTCATGCTCGACGGCCTCGTTTTCAATAGAGATGGAACTTTGCTCTCACCTGAAGAATATTCCCTTTTCACAGATCTCTCCAATTCATTCGATAGCCATTTATCTGGGATGATCCCTCTGCATCTGCACGGGTAGCATGATACCGTCAGTAAACTACTGCTAGGAAGTTGAAGGGATGATTGGGACTTGACGCATAGCTCGCCTTTTGTTACATTGTTCATGGTACTGTCATGTTTGACTACACAAATCAGAAACTCGACATGTTAACTGAAACAAGTTCACAACACACGATGTGATTATCCCGCACAGACCACATTATGCTCACCCGAGTTCGTGTTGGAATTCAATGGCAGCAGCAAAGCAACAATAGAGCACGTGACATTCTACTTTCTTTGCGACACCTTCATTTTGCGCGGCTTTGGACGTGGTTGAGAATGTCAGAGCTGTACTCCAAGCTCGAAGTTTCTCCGAGGAAGAAGAAACGCGCCGCGACACAGCTGGACGTCGACGCGTACACGCCCAAGAAGTTGAGAACAGCGTATGCATCTGATTATCATTACACATAGCCCTGCTCATTGATAAAGTCGTCCAATTACTCCTCCATCCACGATCTCACGAAAGGTCCGCAAATCAGACGACACTGAACTCCCGCGTCACCTTACCCGTCTTCTGGCGCTGCACACAAGTCTTCAACATGCTCTTTCACATGCTCTGGCCACATGCGCTGTGTCACCCAGCGGAACCGGCGTCGTTCGCAATATACTAAACCATCTTTCACTGAAAACATACGCTGGATTAAACAATTTTGTCCTGGACGACTTACGTAGACTTTGTTGGCTATGGGAATGGGATGCGGAATCTCTAAACGTGAAGAATCGCACCAAGAATACAGAAGAGGACAATCCTTTCTTGGACGACACGCCGGCAAAGGACTGGACTCGTAGCGCTATGGGGCTTGTGGTTAGCCCTGCCATCCATAGAACCGGTGGGACTCGGTCTCAAGCATACGGTCTAGGTATCGAGGTTGAGATGGACATAGATAAAGATATGACTGGAGGCATGGCTGCTGTCGCTCGCTGGACAGGCGCCTCTGAGTCCAGAACAAAGGAATTTCGTCAAAAATTGTTGAAATGGGTTGAGGTCAGTTCGTTTGATCTTATGAAGGCTGTCTGATCTTTTTAATTCAGCTCAACTCTGACATAAGTCCTGTTCCTCATGTCCCTCTCGCACAGCTACCTACTCTTCCTTCTTTGACGTCCCCGTTCAAGTCAAAACTCCCGACTCCTTCACCTTCACAGTCACCGTTCAAGTCTCCAACAAAACGTGCCATTTCTACTTTTGCTGTGCCGTTTCCTTCAACACCTTCTCGATCAATGTCTCCCACTAAAAACTCCATACTATTCCCTTCCACGTCGGATGTAGACAGTTCTCTACCTGATCCTCCAACTCCTCGAACACCGTCAACCTCTAATGCTTCTGTTTCTATACCGTCAACGCCTGTCCACCAACGCGTCTCTAGCAGCGTCCCGCAGACACCAACCTCTGCCCGTCGGCAAGCCCTCTACGAACGCGTTCGTCAGCGTTCTTTGACGGCATCCCCTACAAAAGGGTCCAGCATCATGGAAGAGAAGCTGACGCGGGATCAAATGCTCAAACTTAGTCAAGAAGAGACCCGACGCCGGTGTCTGTTGGGCCGCCTTGCTGGAGTCGCAGAAAGCGTTTGGATGTAAGTGGTGTCCTGTCATCATGTCTCATAGTTAAGCGATCTTTATTTAGGCTGTTCTCTACGCCAGTGACAGGATCGACGGGCTCTCCGATGACCCGTAAACGGCGCGCACTCCCTATGTCAGAAGTTGCCCATGCGATCGTGAAGTCCTCTCCAGTTCCTATATCAACAGCAGAAGCCAATGAATCCATTGGAATGTTGATTCAACTGTGCCCTTTCTTCCTCAAGCAGCTCAACATCGGCGGGGAAGAGTGGCTCGACATGCCTGCTGCGTCATCAAATAGACATGATGCAGAGAGTAAGGGTGCTGCTAGTCCTGTCAAGGGTAGAGATGACAGTGCACGAGAAATCCTCACTCGGAGTCCTAAAAGGGTGAGAAGAGAAGAAGGTGGATTGAGAGCAGTTCGAGAGATCATCCGACGAGAACTGGAAAGCCAAGACTGAAACATGCTTGAACATACTACTCAAGGTATCCAATTTTATCACCTGTGACTCGATAGTTTTGTAAAAACTGAATACATGTTGCTGAAGTGCCACACGCTAGCCCTGAAACGTTCATAATTATACAGTGCTGTTCACTGGTATATTTGCAACATGCTCTCTAGCTGTCTTCTCAAATTCTTGACAGTCAACTACTCGACCCTCTTTTCGACTCGATTCCGCTGCGAACACAGTCAAATGACTATTGAGCACATCAGTGACATCGGTGCCGAGCAGATCTTGTTTTCCTGTTCGAACAGCTTCGACAAAGTTGCGAATCAGGCCCATGTCTCCTCCTCCGTGACCACCACCCTCATTTCTAGGGTGATATGTCTTAGTCTTCTTCTGTCGAAAATCAGTCACAGTGTACTTGGTCATATCACCAACAATCTCTCCGTCAGTGAAGTGCAGTCTCATCTGTCGAGCACAGATGAGAGACGTGAAAGCAACCATGGTGAAGGAAGCTGTGCCTCCGCTCTCAAACTCGAGATTCACGACTTGATTGTCACAAACGTTGTTGTCCGACTCGTAAACACATTGACCATATGGACCATTTTTGACGGCCCGAGTAACATTCTCGATATCTGGAACATCATCGACCAAGATATCTACAGGCCAAGTGGTGTGTCCATTTGCAATCGCGTCGATGTAGACTAACATTCGAAATGAAACGACCCAGATAGGAGAGAGAGGCGACTTACTCTTCTTTGCGCTGTAGGCACAATCCTTTTCGATTGGACAATCAAGGCAGCGTGTGGCTCCGCCTGCTTGTGCAGGCTTCGACTCCCTACGAAAATGTTGAAGGGAACCGAAGGAAGATACCCGAATTGGTTTCATCGGCGAGAAGAGGTGACACAGAATGTCGATATCGCTGTTAATCTATAAGTTGAGCGGATCGAGAAGTTTATTCAAACTCTCTGGCAGCTTTTCGTCATCAAGGAGAATGCACTGCTCTCTTCCCTCCTCCAATTTCCTCGAACGTAAGAATGAGCAAAGTGCCAGTAACCAACTGGTTCCACCTTCATCGTTCAACTTTTATGATACAGAATGCATCCTGGAACGTACCAATACGACATTGATGAGTCTACCCAGAGTTCCGGAACGGACAATTTCAGATATTTCCTGCTGATAAGGGGAATAGCGCATTACTTTGAGTGTTTTAGCCGCAGTGACAGACAAACAGCAGAACTTGCCGTGACCCATGCCGAAGATAACCCCGGCTTTCGTGACGGCGGCATGCATCTTAATACAGTCTGAAATTGAGGTAGCCATGGGTTTCTCGCACAGAATATGATATCCTTGTTCGGCGAAAGCACTAGCCACCGCGAGGTGCATTGAATCTTGTACAGCAACTACAACAGCATCCGCGAGACGATTTCCAACAGTGCTGAGGGTCTCAGCGCTAGCTACGAGTAGTTCTTCATAGTTTGAGAATACCAAGGTCTTATCCACATGATGCAATTCTGCAAAGCGTTTCCTTGTGTTTGGTCGAGGTTCAGCAATTGCAACAACTTTGCAATGATTGGGAGCCACGAGTGCATACCTGGCGTATGCCTCGAGAGAGATATATAAAAGACATCGCAAGTCTAAGGCGGCATCTTACCTGACCTCTTGAACCGCATCCAACTATCGCCAACGTGATCGGACGAGCGAGCTCATTAGCATCAAGGTCAGAAGCAAACACCATGGGAGATTCTTTCAATCTTAGGGATTTCCGCCAGAGAGACTTTGTGGAAGACAGCAGAGAGTTGGTCATACGACCCGATGACTAAGCGACTGGTTCAGTCCTCGAACTTGCATGATGGCTTACCAAACAGGTCGCGCTCGACGCGTCGATTCCGGTGTCATTGAAGTAAGCGATTCTGAAGACGAGGAAATAGCAAAACCAGCAGGCAATGTCGTCGCTGGGCCTTCGAGTCATTCAAGATACCCTGCAAGACCCCTCAAGCCCAGTTCTTCATCTAGTTCAAACATTCTAAAAGCACCACGACACCAGGCAAAAGGCAGGACACCATTACCTCTGTTTCTGTCGAGTGACGACGAGAACGAGCCACCTTCCAGAAGTTCCGACGCAGTTGAATTTGTTGACGCCCCCTCACAAGTTTCTACTCACAAAGAAGACGTAGACCTCCTGGAAATTATGGATCCTGCCAATGATGAACAGATCAATGTGCCTGTTGACAAGCAGTTTCTCCCGAACGTGTATTCTACGGACATAAACCAGCCTGCTACTGGGGAAAAAGATCCCTTATCCACTTATGTGGCACAAGTCCTTGAGATTGTCGCTGATGTGGACCCAGACCACTTGCTTGCTCTCATCCAGAAGCATCTTCCTCAGTACGAAGATGGTGTTGCACAAGCTGTATTGCATATACTTTTCGAGGTCTGTTGCCCGCATGACTCCTTTTATCGCCTCAAAAGTTTTCCTAGGATCCGACCTACCCCAAGGTAGACAAGAAGGGGAAGCGCAAACGTGCTGCAGACGATTTGGAAGCCAATGTGAAGAAAGTCAAATTGATCGACTATACAAATATCGACCGCAAATTCGAAGGTGGTCCAAATTATATCGAAATGGCAGTTGTAAGTGCCTCTTTCCTTTCTTTCTTCTTCATATCATTCGAGCAGAACCAGCTCCTTATGGATTTTCCCCTCATCCCTAAACCCCATATTCGCAAGATTTTGGCATCTCACAGAAACTTTTACGCACCAACCCATCTTCATTTTTTGACGGAGTTGGAAGCCACCTCGGAAAAGGGACAATCGTTGTCATACGTGCCGAAGAAGAAGGCGAGCATGCTTCCCGTCAAAGGCAAAGGCAAGGCTATGGAGGATGTTGAGTTTGAACAAGAGAGAGAATGGTTACTTCACAACATCCAGGAAAGAAACATTGAGAAAGACGAAAAAGTAGCCGAGCAGCTAATAGAAGAAGAGGGAACCGGTGTTGAATGCGGTTGTTGCTTTTCATCGTACCCTTTCGCAAGTTGCTTTCATAACTGGCATAACCTGTTATTGACTAATGTCAGGATAAAATGGTCCAGTGTCCCGATGCCCATCTGTTCTGCAAGACATGCACGGTCCAGTACTGCGAAACTCAGCTCGGATCCCATGACATCAACCTAGTTTGTATGGACCAATCGGGATGCAAACTGACCTTCTCCAACTCCGAGCTTCGTCGAATCCTTCCAGAGAAGCTGGTTGCGCTCTACGAACGCTTGAAAGCCAATAAGGAGATCGAAATGGCCGCCATCGAAGGCTTGGAAGAATGTCCGTTTTGCGAATTCAAATGTGTCATTGAAAACCCCGACGAAAAGCTCTTCAGATGCGGTAATGATGAGGGTGGCTGTGGCGCTGTCTCATGTCGTGGCTGTAAAAAGATGGTTGGCCCATAATGCTTGTTTTTTCGTTGCTTAGCTATTTGATAGGATCACTTGCCAAAGAGTTGTAAAGGTAACACCATAACCTTTAGCATTGCTCCTTGACTCATTTCCTCATCCAGAAGTTGAAGATGACAGAGTTTTGGATGGCCAACACGCCATCGAAGAAGCTATGAGTGAGTTCACTGGGCATGTGCACTATCGACAAGAATCCTCAATTTCTCTAGCTCGTGCGCTCATGCGGAACTGTCCCAAGTGTCAAAAAGGTGGTGAATTTCACTAATGTTGGCATACTGCTCATCATGTCTTTGAAGCTTTCATCAAGGATGCGGGGGTCAGTTTTACCAACATCTTTTGTCTCAGAGCTAATGCTGTTGCATCAAGTGTAACAAGATGACGTGTCCCAATTGCACGACATTATCCTGCTACGTATGCCGTCAGGTTATTGTTGGTTATGATCACTTCAACCAGCAACCTAACACGCAACCATATGTCCCCGGAACTGGTCAAAAGTGTCCCCTGTGGGACTCTGTGGAGGCCAGACATGCAGAAGAGGCGCGTATCCTTTTTCAAGTTTGTTTTCCTTGTCTGAGCTCTTGTTAGGTCAAAGCAGCAGCCCAGCAAGCCAAAGATGAGTTCCGACGTGACAATCCTGACGTAGAGGACAACCAACTGAAAATAGACGTGCCTGAGGGACCACAACCAGCCCAACCGGGTGCAGCTGTGAACTACTTGCATCCAATGCCATTCAACCCTGTCCCGGTGGCACAAGGATATTATCCATTTAATGGCGCACTGCCCGCAGTTAGAGTCCAGGTCCCATTTGTGCCACCTAGGGGACGAGCGCGTCGCCCCGCTGTTCGAAGGGTGCGCAGGCGATAATCTTGTACTGTACATAACTCAATAAATCAAACAATTCAAACACTAATTTTGAAGAGCACGAGTTACTGTTTTGCAGTGTATATGCCGCGGCTTCTTCCGCGCCTGTTGAAGATCGCCCTTCCATGGCCATCTGCAAAATTCGAGCCCTTCAACCACTCGAGATCACGACCGAGGACACTTCGGAAGCCCGTACCTCAGGCACCGTCATTTAATGCATCTGAATACCCTCAGTCTATTTTACTTACTACGACAAACCCCATAACAAATTCTAGAGATTATGTACAGCACAAAGCCATGCCACCACGCTTGAGGCGCGTAATTCAACGTTCCAACGAGAATGAATACGACGAGCCAAGGGCAATGAATGCTGAAGAGCGGGAATGGTGGTCGAGTCCATATCGTATGTACGCGTCAATTCTCGTGTTCAGGACCTTCGTTCATGACTCCTTAGTACGAATGTTGTCCTCGCCAACTAGAAAGTGTGTTCTGACCGGTGCTTACCTTCCCAAAGGTATTTGCTCTTCTTTTTCAACCTCATTTCAAGTGATTGGGCGTAATTCAGATTTTCTCGTCCGCCTTGCTCTCATGCGTCTTCCATCATCTAGACTGCATCCAAAGAAATTTCTTCAGACGGTCGTAGTACCAGACGGCCTGGAACACCCGAAGTTTCGAGTGCGAAGGTCAGGAAAGGCCCATTATATTCTGTGCTGGAAAGATGCAGTTTATGAGTTCTCACACAAGAGTGCGTTCTTCCTGTTCCCTACGTATCGCTCGTTCACTTTCAATAGAGTCCGCCAAAAGATTCAAAGGTAACGTCGTCCACAGTCTGCTCGAGAAGCAAATTCGGCATCTCCTATGTCTCCGTGTGCTTCAGGAACTCACACTCTTGGTTGAGCATTTGGAACATAGAGTGCATTCGAGTCAGCCTCCAATCATTAGGAAATTGACGCGTCGTGAGTTTTTGGATGTTCAACAGACAGGTATTGTGCCATACCAAAATGCGGTGGCGGTCCTTGTTGTTCCTCCTTTGAATCGGAATCCAATCACGAAACAGCGACCGCTTGGATCTATGTCCCCCTTGCCCAGTAACGCTGAGGATGTTCCAATTCCGGAGCCAAAGCGTCCTCTGCCGCCGCTATCTACTCTGCATTCCACGATTGCACAAGAGAGTCAACCAGATGCTCTGGGTGATATTGAGAGCCACTCTCAATGCCAAGTCCCATTATATCACGGACTGGCGCTTTTCCCTGATCGCGAGCAGCGTATGAGTCTACATAAGCTGCTTTCGCGACTGCTGGCCATTGAACGGAAGATAGAGCCAGTGTATAACAAGAGATCGGGCGATGAGAAAGATAGCCATGCATATGTTTTGCACTCGGATGCGGAGATCACACATAGAGGTGATGTTGCTTCGGTTGCTATAGGTCTGTGGAGATTGCGAATGTTTGAGGGCGGTAGCTGGGAGGAGAATGTGCAGTGGTACACTACGCAATTTAGATCTCGTGAAATATTGTGACTGCTTGCTTTATAGTCGTTACATTCTATACTTCGACGGCCATCGGCACGACACCATCGTCAATGATTTTGCCAGCACCAAGGACTTCCTTGCCTTCCCAAAATCGTGGTAGCTGGTCCCCAGGTACAAAGAGTCTCTCTACGCCATCTTCTGTTATGACGCACATACGAATTACACCACCAGAGGAACCGTCTCGAGACATGGCAAGAGCAAGGGCTGTATAGAATGAAGAGCAATCCTAGACGTTAGTTGTCGCTTACTGTTTCTGACGAAATTGACAGTTTCGTCTTTACCCCATCCATCTTGGTACGTAGCATCGCAATAGCCGTACACATAGGTGGAACCGGAACCTTGGTTTGTGAGACGGATAAAGAGTAGCAAAAGCGGACACCAACCTCCAATGGCCCAGGGTTGACGGAATAGACCGCCTCCCAAAGGAATGTTATACACACTGGGCCCGTTTTCTTTGTCCCATCCTGCGACGATGATACCTGCAGATAGATCGTCTTTGTTTGCGTAGCAGAGCTGTTGGAATAAACTTGCAGCGACGTGGACTGATGGTTCTTCAATAGTTTGCCTGAGGAAAGAGTGAAGAGAAACACGGTGAGGAGCTGCAAACGTACGTGTACATCTGTAGAGCATAATGGACGATGTCAGCCACGGCCTGAGTGTCTGCTGCAGAGCCTGATCGACAACAATATATGCGATCGTGAACGTGAGTGAGTTTATCAGTGACACGATTGGCCTTGAGAGAATTCAAGCAGAAGAGGCGGGATTCAAAGAAACACTTGCGATGTAGCTTCCTGTTGTTGTGCGGCTGTCTGCCCCAATTACTACACCGTCCTTGAACTGAACGGCCATGATGGAAGTCTATAGTCTGGTCAATACATATTTATTGACTTGAAACTGGAATTCGTACACCAAGGTTCACTTCGCCTGATTTGAGACGATTTATGTCGATGTGGTCCATTGCAAGTCTGAATTTGGCAGCTGACGCGTCCAGCCAACGCGTCAAAACAACAGATCATGTCCTCAAACCTCGCTGTCCTCTATAAGGATTTGCAAAAGGCCTTCGATTCGCGACTCTCCGACCTCAAAAAAGCAGGCGTTTTGCTCTCACAGCTCAAGGTTATCGTTATTCAGCCCATATAACTCGTTTATTTATCCGGGCTTCAGATTGCTTTAATTGAGGCAGGTCTGTTGATACCACAGGGCGACCACCGTCTGGAGGACCTCGTTGTTGCTCGTAGGACACTTTATTTCAGCCAGCAATCCTCTCAATCGTTCGCAGGTGACATATTAGAGATCGGCGCAATTTGCAGCATACGATCACAAGATGTTCCCTCTTTCGACCGATACTTCTCGCAGCTGCAGACTTTCTACACTGACTACAGGTTCTGAACTCTGACCCAAGGCTTTAAAGTCTCTGATAACTCGCTAGCTCCGTTCTTCCACCATCTAAACGCGAATTTCCGATTCGTGGACTGAACCTCATCCGTCTTCTCACTCAGAATCGCATTGCAGATTTCCATACAACCCTCGAAAGTTTGCCTATTCGTGCAGATGCTATTGCTGACAATCCATTCATCAGCCACCCAGTCAATCTGGAGCGTTGGTTGATGGAGGGTAGCTACAGCAAAGTATGGAATGCAAGAGAGGAAGCACCGACCGAGGAATACAAGTTCTTCGTTGACAGTCTGATGGGCACGATCCGGTAAGCATGACTTGACTTGGTGTTTCTTGAACCTCATAGATCTGCAAAGAAACGAAATCGCCAGCTGTGAAGAAGCGGCCTACAAGACGTTGCCTTTGAAAGACGCGATCACCCTGCTGTTCTTCTCAAATCAGTCAGAGCTTTTGCAGTTTGTCCAGCAAGTTGAGTGGATTTGTTTTTTCTATCTTTGTCTGCTGATTTGGGCGCCTGTATAGCGTGGTTGGAAAGTCGATCTTTCTTCATCCACCATCTCATTCGAGCAGAGGACTGAGGAGTTGATGGAGATCCCCAAGGAAAAACTCATCTCAGCGTCACTCAAGTATGCCCGGGAGTTAGAGATGATCGTGTAGATTGGATTAATTAGTCAAAACCCGATTCTAATGCTTCCTTTGCTTTCGTCTCTGCTTCCTTCAGTAGGTCACTGGGAACAGGAACATGCAGCCCGTTGGTCTCATCTCCGATCCACGACATCTCCAGCTCAAAGTCCTTCTCCTTGGCATCTTCATGAACTGCGTATATTCTGGCAGGCAAAGGTCAAGTATAGTAGCAAGCAACATCTTCCGACCCACATTCTTGCTGCTTCAATCACGGCTTCGCGAGTCGTCATCTCGGAAAGTTTGAGTTTCTCGAGTTCTGTCTTTGCTAATTGCCGGCCTTTGCCTGCGGCTGCTCCATGATAGCCCTGATGCACGATAGTACAGAGTGACAAGCTTGATCAAACGAATGGACGTACATAATAAACACCACTGGGCTCCACGACATAGAGTGCTGGTCCGGTTTTATCTACAGCACCGAAGATGGTGCTGATACCAAACGGACGAACAGAAGAATAGAGTGTATAAGCCTGGACAAAGAGGGCCACTCGATCCACTATCGCCTTTTAAATGGTCAGTATTGGGCAGTGAATCAGGTAGAGTCAGACCTGTAGTGGTGACGGACCACCATAGCTTTCGCGATGATTCGCTGCTTCCTCTCGAGCGCGGATAGCTAGTTGTTTGCCATCAGCGAGAAGACCTGCTGTAGTCTAGTCGACCAAGATTCAGATCGAAAGTAAGCACTCGACATCAAGCTGACCATGCCAATATGTTTGTCGACGGTTTGTATCCTGCGATTCGTGCCAGGCACGAGTAACTTGGAATGTATGATCTTCTCGACTGCCAGAACAACACCGTCCTTTACACGCAAGCCAATAGCTGTCCTAGTGGAACATGAAGGGCAATTGGGAGTGTCAAGACGGAGACTGACCCTGAATTTTCTACAGCCTTGTTCGCATATTCGACTTGGAATATGCGACCGTCTGGCGAGTAAGTGCTTGCAGAAAGATCGTAGCCCTTTTATCCGGTCAGCTGAGGCGCAGTATATAAAGAATTGCATACAGTCCCGATGGAAGTCATTATTGAGATGGAAGTAGACGCGTAAGCCTTCTGCAACGCGTACCGTGGGAATCTCAATGGTTGTCCTCGATGATCATCCAATATTCTCGCCGCCAAAGGGCCACTCAGGCCTCGAGTCATCGAATTTCGAGCAGGATGAGTCTGGAAGACGACAAACCATGGTTCTGAAAGAAAATGATCTCATCCTCGCTGCGGGCAATGAAATCAGAATCGCATCCCTTTCAGATGCAAAGCTCTCCAGCAAGGAGAAACAGAGCTATAAGGTATTTCCAATCAAATAAACTGCTCATTCCAGCTATGAACGCGTCACAAAGACTCTTCATACTCCCAACATTCAATTCGATATTCACCAAATGGTCCTGAATCCAACGGGCAAATTTCTTGCAGTGGCGGGTGCTTTCCAAGTAGCAGTAATAACTATACCCTCCGAACATGGAAGGCTTATCTCTCGAACAATTGACTGCAAGTACGTCCTTGTCTCCAGCCTTGGCTGCATGTCTTACCTGCTGTAGGTCTTTCCAGATCGGTCAGTTCTATCACGCCACAAAATCTTCGCCTCCAGTCGCCAAAATTGATTGGCATCCTTGGGGAATCGGCGGATCCACTCTCCTGGTCATGACCGTTGATGGCAAGTTGAGGTATGTCCTTAGTACAAGCCAACACAGACTGTAATGCTCGTAGGGAATATGATGTTGCCGAGGATCCGGAAGAACCCCAACAGGTTTTGTCCTTCGTACCAACTAAAAAAGCGGGCAAGTCCTACATTGCAGAGGACCCTTCCGAGAGGGAGGTTGCTTCCTTCGCATTGGGGAAAGGCAGAGGTGATTGGGGCCCATTGACAGTCTTTGCTGTCATGAAGAGTGGAGATATTTACTCTATCTGCCCTTACCTGCCCCAAAATGCGTAAGCTTAGACTATCTGTACCTTTCAAGCTCATGGTTTTCAGTTTTGTCCCGTCGTCGTATGTTCATTCTCTTGAGTGTTTCATTGCCGCCAAGCAAGAGTTCCTGTCGCGAGGCAATACATCCACCGTCTCCCGAAACTTGTCCACCCTCTATGAATATCAACATAAATACGTATCTGCCCTCCTTAAGCAATTGCCCCCAGGGACTGTCTTCCCTTCTATATCTCGTTCGGTTGCAATGCATCCACCATCCACCATTAAATCACACCCTGCCAGACAAGGTCCCTTTCTCCTTCAACCTTCGCCCAGAATTCTGGATGGTAGTGAGGGGGGTGATGCTACTGATATCGCCTATCTGACCTTCGGATCCGGCGATGACGATGATGAGACTGACATTGAGGGTGCACCAACAGAACATCTAGGCGTAGTCCTGATAGTTTATCAAGACGGCAAAGTTGATGTCTGCCTGGACGTCGAAAAGGTGGAAGCAAGATGGGAAAGCAAACAAGTATGGCGCACTCTTCGTACCTTTTTGCTCATCGTAACCCTTATCCTCAGGATGTGCTTCCTATGCTTGCAGTTTATGAGACAGTAGACTTGGGTCTGGTCAATTCTTTGGCCTCGCTATCTGTTGTCAGAGGAGAGCCTTCTCCACTGTTACTGCTTCGGTCTAATCATCCCGTTTTTCTCATTGATCCAATTCATGATGACACTGTGTACATCTACCATGTGTTCGGAGTTCATGCGCTTAGCCTGGCATCAGTATTGGAACCCCTAGCGAATGCTTTGCGGACCGATGAGGACAATGATGCTGCCCTGGAAAAAGCTCTTGACGCAGCCGCAGAAACAACAGTCAAGCCCATTTTATCGACTTTTTCTGTAGAACGAAAGTAAGCGAATGGTCTTCGCCTGTATCCAACCGGCTGACCTTCACAGATGCTCCAACCCTGTCGTCGCCGTTGCTGTGCCTGACGATGTCTATCTAAGCTACAGCATATACATCTTAACGTCGACAATGCGGGTGGCTTCCTTCTCACTTAATGTTCGCGCAGGTGTCCTCCATGGCACATCAAGTAATGATGGTACCTCGGAGGCTACTAAGGAAACCAAGTTTCTGGCGGCTCTACCTGGACCTCCCGCCTACGTCTCGTTACTCAGCCAAAAGCCCTTCGAACCTTCACCTGTCCTTTCTAGCTTGCCCTCTCACCCACGACTTTCTCTACCTACATCCCAAAATCTTATGCTGACGCCGGACACTCTTCGGTTCATTGCTACAACAGTTACACAGCTCAGCGGACAGGTCAAGGAAGCTCTCCTTAATGATCGAGCCACCGGGGCTCGGGCTCGTCTCCAAGCCCAGGAGCTACTGAGGCAGTGTGAAAAGTGCCGGGAGATGCAAGCCATCTTAGACAACCTCCGCGGTGCAAAATGTGTGGCGACAGAGGCTAGGCTCAAGAAACTTCAAGACGATCAAAGAACTTTATTGGCTAGGCTCGATCGTATGCTTCAGTCGATGATGGAGAAGGCATCACCAGAGCTGAGTGAGAGCGAGACAAAGTGGTTTGAAGAACTTAAAAGGATGAAAGACGAAGTCATGGGAGCTGGAAAATATGACGAAGGATCTCTTATATCACGAACACGATCAGTGAGTAGCGTTCTGTTATTCACTCACGCCATCTTATATGCTTGTTTCTAGTTGGAAAGGGAGTATGACCGTCTATTGCCCGGTCTAAAGGCATTGATGGAAAAGGAAAAACAACAGCGACTCAAAAATGCCAGCACTGCGAACACTCTTGGGTTTTCTCAAGCATTTGAGCTTGGAGAACGAGCTAATTTCGAGTGAGTACATCTTAATATGCAGAAAACAGCAAGCTAATTCATGTAAGGCGCGGAAGACTATCGAATCTGGAGCATGACATTGCAAGACTTGCAATCAAAGTAGATGTCACATTAGGTCATACACCAGCGTTGTAACAACACTAATACACATAACGAACTGTCCTTCTTACTGGATACAATCTGGCAGCTAAGGAACCTACAATCTGGATTCTCTTGGTCAGTCGAGTCACCAAAAGCATGGGCTGGACAATCACAATAAGAAATTGCTGAGACCAACGAGACGAGTATCAGTGCCCATAATGGACGTAAAGTTGAACCCTTTATCAAGAGTTTGAGCTAAATTCCTCGGAGTGAGCAATAATATAAACATCGTTGCAAAAAAAGAGCTACCAAAGTAAGTAATTAGTTATCATCGAGCGTCGAACCTCTTGCAACTTATTGAACTGGCGCACCATCACGATTCACAACCTTTCAAGTTTCAACGTGTCAGGAACTGCGAAGAAGATATACACTAGGACTGACAAGAACACGTTTATGGACCATCCAACGCAGACGTTTGTTTGTAGTTTCCTCGATCGTAATTGGTTTGTTCACATTAGCACCGTGCTGGGTAAAGAAGTTTGCCACTTCCGCGTCGATACCTGCCTGGTTCATATTGGCCGTACATTTTCCAGAGATATAATCTCTTCGACTGTCTCGTTAACATCAAAGATGATCAGGGTGAATTTCTGATAGACACGAAAGGTTGGAACGATTGAGGTAGGTTTAGGTCAAAGGAGATTTGCTCATTTTCACCATGCTTTAGTGGATGCCAGGAGTCGGTTCGTATTCAGAATAATGGAGAATCTTGACTCACCTTCATATACTTAGGTCTATACGAGATAAGCGGTGACAAGTGCTTGGTTTAAAGACCGTTTTCAAGTCAGAACCACTAAGGCACTCTTTTCCCGCTTATTGTCGCATAGCTTGACGACTGTTCAGAATGTTAACACAATGTCGCCCTTGCTCACCATCATTCATGAGGCGAACTTTGCTGAATACAGCGTCCACCTAGACTCTTGGGCAGAGTGGGTGATGCACGAAATGCGCAGAACAGAAGGAGGATTACAGCATATCACTTATCTGGCCGTCAACCATCAACAGCTTTGGGACGACACTTTGACGATGACTATGACTGCTCACAAAGATCAGACTTGTCTTCAATCAAAGGGAATATATCGAAGTGGCCAAGCGCCAGTGTCTATTGCAGTATGTTCTGTCGTTGCGCCGGTGTGATCAATTTATCATAACTTGGGCAGTGTGAAGTATCTGCGAGACATAAAACCGGTCTATGGGTTTGTTGAAGCTAAGCAGGCGTCAAGGGTAAAGTTTTGATGGTCGGACGCATTTGACTGGGGCATAGGAAACTGCTGGGTTACAATTGCGATACTTGATTTCATTGAAATGCTCCAACTCCCTCCGTCCGATGGTCTCCGGCTTTATTTGATCAGTTTCTTGATTGCCCAAATTGATGTCCTGGTCAAATATCAAGATCAAGAGATGGGCATGGCACACCATTATCGACGATTCAACATCTTACTTGGAAGCATCCTGTACCGCAGGGTTCGCCTACGGGTTGCGTTTGCGATTCCCAAAGAAGAGAAATATATGGCGGCTGCTGTCCAGGGGACCATAGATAACATCTCACTTGACGGGGAATTAAAGCTAGTGTCCTTTGGCACACCTGTTTTCGACAGTATTGAAGGATGCAAGATAGTTCCCTTGACCAGCATGCCGTATGGTCTGGCACTGACATCTAAGGATGCTTTTGTAGACTTGTTTAAAGAGTCGGAAGTGTAGCCGAGGCAAGATTGGATTCATGTGAAGACTGGGCCACATATTTGAGGCCAAATAAGTCAGAAAAGAATGGTCTGCAGTGGCTACCACATTTCGGCCCCGCGAAATTGGCCCGCATCAACATCTATTGGTGGATAATTTTTCAGTAGTTCCCTGAAAGTCGTTAGGCCAGCAATGATGACTGAATTACATACTCTCTGACACTCCAGACATCTTCGCTACTCTTGCCAAGTCTACGTTTTGCCCACCATAGGGCCCGCCTTTGTATCCAGGCCTCGTACTTTTCCTGGGGGTCCATGAACTTGATGCTCATGCAGAACTTGTAGTCATCCATCTTGGAGGAGCACGGGACGCGTTGGCCGTATCTATATAGGGATTTAAACTGGTTTACAATCCCTATTTTGCTGAGTTGAAGAGCAAGACTCAGAAGACTGCGTACGGTGACATTGCCAGAAGTTCTCGAGGAGAGTCATGCACGAGGGAATATCTTCTGGTGTAGGATGAACAAGGCGAAGATAGGCTGCTTCCTGGTCAGCGAGTGCCTTCAGCTGAACATCATTTTCTGCCATGATCGCGGTTTCACACGTGCCCAGTGGCACCTTGAAGAGGGACAAAATACAACGCTAGTTACATGGATACTACATGGCGTGCTGTCTAAAAGTTAGGCCTTCGTTGGCTTGCCGAACATTGTTCGGCATAGAATGTCTGAATCTACCAACAAGGCTACTGTCCCTGGTACTGCGCCCTTCGTGTTCCCTCTCAATGTCAATCGGTGCCTCACGAGGCGGCGTATGAACGAGAAGCAGATGCTAGACGAAAACTAGTCGGAACAGCAAAATATAACACATTGACAAACCTGAGCAGATGAAAGCCCTATAAGACTCATAGTACTCTGCTTAGGACGCAGAATAGGCGAACCACTGACATCGCCAAGAAGTAGTGTGGCACGTCTCTTTCGGCGCAGAGTGGGTGGGGTTTGAGGAGGATTATGGGGCTCGTGGGAGGCTTCATTCAAGCTTTCATCGCTCGCAACGGTTTCGTTAGCGTGGGAGCTATTGTCCGTCGAGGTCCATGCAATGATAAAGACTCCCGCGAAGGTTGCGGCACAACCATAAAGGAAGGTGACCACCTCGTGAAAGGTAGCCTTTCTGAAATCGCCATAAAGGATGGCGGCTCCGACAATCGCAGATAGATTGAAGAGGACAAATTGCACAGGTATGACAGTCTGTAGGCTATTAGCAAGAAGGTCAACAAAAATGTGTAGTATGACTTTACTGTCAAACCGCATCAGAGCCCTATTTAAGTATCGAATTTGCCCTACGCCTGTGATTATTAAAACCTAGAAGTCTATTAGATGTAGATGGGACAAGTGAATGTAGTACCAAGATGACAGGATAGGTTATGATGTGCGTGAACATATCAATCCATTTCATTGTGAGCAAGGTAGAAAATGCTTTGGTTGACAAAACCGTAAATCCTCCTGAATGTAAATAATGAGCAAGAGGCACTTTGAGCATTGAACCACTTGCCAAATAGGGCACACAGTCCAACGTCAACAAAGACCCACTGTCGTCCAAATCGTCCTTCGGAAAGGATGGAAAGAGTAATCGCACCAACGATATATATGCACGAATAGATTAGAAAGGGCAGTTGACATATAGCCGTCACCAGAGCTTCCGGATCCAGTCTTGTATCCGAGGCATTGGATGAGAGCACAACAGTGACGGCCCCTATTATGGCAATGAAAATGCCAAATAGATCGCGCTGCATCACTATGTGAGAGTATTGAAGCAAATAGAAAGTACTAAAACCTTTCGAAAGCGTTCTTTTAGAATAAGGGGCGCAAAAAGGCAGTTTGCAATCAATGCAAACTGGACTGAGATGAGGCAAGAACAACAAAAGCAGATTGCCACCAACCGTCCCAAGTGGCGCTACCACAGAGGCCGGAGCCCAGGCATAGGAAATGAAATTTCCCAGTTCTCCAACATTCATGAGCAGGAACCCAAACCACCTGATTTCATCAACATCAAGAATATGATAATGTAGCAAATAGACCCACCACAGCTTGGACTTGAGATACTCGGTCTCAGATCCATCTGTAGCATCATCAGAACATTGCTCTTGTGTTACCTTTCTCCCATTTGCCGGCGCAGGAGGCACGATCTGCACGGGGATCGCTAGAGGCCCCGGACGATTTCGTCCTCCCTGCTGCAAGATAGTACGCTTGGGGATTCCACTAGGTATAACAGAAGATGGTTGTCTTGTAGATGCATCTGAAAGAGCTCCATACTCTGGTTGAGTACGCGACTGAAGTGGTTGGTCTTCGGCATTAGACTCGTTTTCCGGCAGTTCGTCTATGGCTGAATCATGATGTAGTGGCTTTGGGTTGTGGCGTGCGTTTGAGTCTTTCTGAGCATTCAGCCGTTTATGGGCCAGCTTTTGCAAGTTTAAAGCGAGCGAAATGAGGACATTTCCGACCACAGCCACAGTAATTCCGATGAGTTCCCCTGACGTTCTTATGGGCAAGTTTCCGCTGGGAGAGATGACATCCGCAACCCAAATGTTGGAGGAAGGGGGCATTACACGTGCACACGTGAAAACGCGCCAACTTTGATTATGCGAGCTCGACATACGGCTCACAACATTCCTGCATTTCCTATATATTCCTCTGCATTTCTGGGTCCAGATAAATTTGTTTTGGGCGGAGGTGGCGGATCCTCGAAAAGCGGAATCAAAAACAAGCTGGCACGTCGTCGTCTCGTTACTTACTCCACTGACTGGACCTCACAGAAACTTTACAATGTCGATGGACAGCGGAATATAGATCTTATAGATGAATCAGAGCTCCAGGTGGGCGAAGACGCCCCAATGAGCATGTCTGCAGACACCACGGTAAGGGTCAGTCTTAACTTGGTCGACCATTGACCGAGTCTTCAGTCCTCTACTCTTGTTTGTGGAATAAACAGCTCAGAAGATCTTTTGCGTCAAGGAAAAAATCAAAATTGTCGTGTTTTCACTGCGAAAGACGCCAAGTCAGGTCAACAGTTCCAACTTGCATCTCTAACATTCCTCAGGCTATCTCTTCTTCGAACCCAGGGAACTCTCATGTCTGCCGACATTGAAGATTACCAGGTTGGTCTTCTCCATCTCGACCGTGCTCTTTTAAGCATCCATAGAAAGTCACCGTGATTTCTCCTGACGGCACCATGGTGGCAGTTGGTGGGTCTCATTCGGTTGGTCGGATTCATTCTGTACGACAGCTGCCCTAATATGTGCTACTAGCTTGATCTCCTTTCTCATCCCTCTTTGACCCCTCTTGCTGCCACGATACAAACTGAAAAGGAGATATACGATGCTACCTTCTCTATGAAGACCGTACGCGTTTCGCACTCAATGTCAGGTTGTTGAAGCTTAAACTGACCAACAGCTGGTGATAGCAACTGTAGCAAATCTTCTGGTCTATGCGTTACCTACTCATCCCCTATCTCCGACTCAACGGAAAAAGAAGGGCAAGGCTAAACCATCTGTTTCTGAGCTCCAGCTTTTGAAAACTGTTGACATCCCAGTCATGAGTGGTGAACCTATCGGAGGTACATTTCGTAGTGCGAGGTATGCCCTCAGTAAGAGAAACAAACTAGATCTTCACATTTTCAGGTTTAATCCCGTCGACAATCAAATCCTCTATACTTGTATCAATTCGACGCCGACTCGGTCTCGCAAGTCAAAAACGGCCACCCGAAAAGCGTTTGTCTGCAAATGGGACACTACTACATGGACAGTTGTTCAAGTTCGGAAAGTTGGGGATAGAGGACTAACGTGTTTCACTGTTAGGTGAGTGTTTTATCATTGCAATTTGTGCTATATATCTGATCTAATCTAGTGCTGATGGCAAATTTCTAGCGTTTGGCAACTCAGATCTGATGGTCGGCATGCTTGACTCTCGGACTTTGAGCGTAAGTGGCTCCTACGTTTCATACTCCTCTTATTCTTTTAGCCAATTCTGACTATTCTCAAATCCCACGAGTTCCCGCCGACGACCATTGCGTTTAATCCGACATCACAATTGCTCGTCTCCGGCAGTGCTGATTCTCTAAGAGTGATTACTGTACCAGAGGCATTAGGTGGCTCGCGTAAGCTCCATTTCTTGCTTATCAGTCTTGTATTGATCTTCTCAGCATGGACAATCATCATCATTTTGGCAATCCTTGTAGTCGTGCTTGCTCTGGTGGCACAAGGATATGTGGACACACCGCTTTTTGGATGACTATATCTATGCTAATACATAGGGATTACATGCAACTTCAGTAAGGATACAAGATTAGTCGTAATCGTCGTCTTCTTGCAGCTTGCGCTTCACACCATTGGTGCCAGTCTGTACTTCCTCCATCGCATCGCTATCCGCGTCCTCGTCACCACCAGCGAATAGACCGTCGTCTTCTGCATCACTACCATCCTCTTTGCTCTCTGTCTCCTGCGTCTGAATAGCACTGATAGGAAACGGTGCCTCTTCCGCAGGCTCCTGAGGTGCTGATCGGGTGGAAGGAGGTATTTCGGGAATATGAGCAGGTTCCATGTCGACGTCTTCTTCGTCCGACTCGGATTCTTCTATTTCCTCAATCTCCTCGTCGTATAATTTCACACCTGGCGGTGGTTTGTTTGGTATGAGATCAAAGTCAACCGAGGTCAAGCATTCTGATGGCTGAGGCAAACGAACACCAAATACTTCGGGAACTGCTGGTAGAGGTACCGCATTTATTTGAGATGCCAAGGAAAGAATATACTGGCAAAGACTGAGCTATTTGTTGCAATAAGGCAAGAAACAAAGACCTCTTTCGGGACTCTTCCACCAAACTCCCAGCCAACGCGGGCTTGGACCGCGAGCACGACGTCGTCATACTCAATTTTATCCTGGCGGCCTGCATGCTCTGCATAGACTCTAGCGTCTGTAAGAACATAATACGTGTATCTGTTCGCAAATTCGAGCAATTGATGAATCACACCCGGTTGTGCATCTTGGACAGAGGGCGTCGATGCTAATAGGAGCGCAATTGCCCTACCAGTGGGCGGAAGAGAGTCGCCTGCACGGGACATGACCGCAAGTCACGAGGTAGAGTTGTTTGCGTCAGTTTATTCCCACCTCTTCCCAATGTTTCGCGCTGCTCTCACAAATTCGATTCGCACTGCTACTCGTCAAAGAGTCAGACCTGGCACTCGTTTCTATCATGAGAAAGTCATTTCTCACTACGAACATCCCAGAAATGCAAGTTTTCCAGCAGGTGGTCTCGGCCTGATTATCTGATAAATCTTTGTTCTAGGTCGGCTCACTTCCAAAGAATGACATAGACGTCGGAACTGGTCTAGTCGGCGCACCCGCGTAACTACTCTGCTTTCATTTTTCTTGTCTGACTGCTCCAAGTTGCGGAGATGTCATGAAACTCCAGATCCGCGTCGACGAGAAGGGTATCATATCGGACGTAAAATTCAAGACTTTCGGTTGTGGAAGTGCTATTGCATCCAGCTCTTACATGACAGAACGAGTCAAAGGACTCTCTCTCGAGGAGGCAGGCAAAATAAAGAACACAGAGATCGCAAAAGAACTGTGCTTGCCACCCGTCAAGCTGCACTGTTCCAGTAAGCGTTCGGCATGCCTCGCCGGTCTTCATGACTCATTCGCATTTTTAGTGTTGGCGGAAGACGCCATTCGTTCAGCCATACGAGATTATCGCTCCAAGCGCAACCAGACTGCCAAAAACACGACCAACTTCGTGGGTGTTTCGACAACATCGCAGTCTCAGGCAGCTGCCTCCGCATGAGCGTCTACACTAGAACGATTTGTGACAAATTGTATTAATATTACGCAGTATAGTTTCTCATTTATTCACGAATGAAAAAGTACCAGAACCAAACCATTTCTCGTTGGCTTCTTTGACTCGCTGCGCAGCTGCCGCACGGTTTGTCAGTTCGAATCCTTGTGCGGGAGTTACGCTTAACGAGGTCGCTGTCCCTGAAGCCGCTGATTGAGCAGCTCGAGTGAGTGTAGCCGTCCGCAGTTTATTTGCTTTGGACATTTTGGCTGCGCAACTAAGCGTTTACTCCACAAAGAAAAGAAAAAACTCACCGCGACTCTTACTTTCTCCCATGCCAGCTCTTACCTTACCTGTGCCTACTCCAATTAGGCCCATGCCCTTAGTCTGATCAAACGCTCCAACTTCCTCTTCGGCTTCTCCAAATGCCATCCGGTTCTGTAATTTGCGCAACTCTGTCTGCGCATAAGCTTCCTTAACCTTTCGAGCCCTGGAGAAGATAAGTTTTATGTCAACAGGGACGATCAAAGGCACCGACCGTTTCCCACCACGACGTTTCTTAGGGCCATCGTTGGGAACAGGTAACGCTTTGATAACCTTGGAAGGCGGCGGCGCTGTCAGGCGGTCGATCTGCTTTTCAATATTTTCTCGCAATTCTTCTCCATAGCTACCTGTTTAAGTTAGAAAGTTAGGTATCAGGAATCGCAAAACCTTACCGTCGCGACGTTTCCGTTCTAGATCCATCCGAGCGGCCAAGACAGTTTTCGCTCCGACAGTACGCTGTACTTTCAGTCGGTAATCAGGTGGAGTTTGTGTAACTATCTCTGACTGAAAAATGAAACCGGTATGGCGTTTCTGAGTAGCTGAGGAGAATCCAGCTGCAATCTTCCTCTGCGCACCAAGTAACTGTCGAAGGGGATGAGCTGTCACCAAACATCTAAGAGTCCAGGAGCTTTACATGAACGTTACATGCAGGCATCTTGGCCAGACCAGCGAGACCACCCGCAACCCCAAGAAGTTTGGCCGCGGTTGTGGTGCCAACTATTGCTGACAAGTTTGGTGCCAGAACATGCATTCTCGAGCTGACGTACATAAATATCTAGTTGTGCTCAGAACGAAAAAGGCAGTAAATGAGAGTCTAACCTTTTTTCGAGCATCCTCAAGACGATCCGACAGGTCACAGGCTCGTTCTACGGCAGCCCATTGAACGTCCAACAGTGGTTTACCTGGCGTGGTAGTAGCCGTCATAACCACAGACATGATGATAGCTGGAGGGAGTATCCCTGAAAGGTCCACTTTTGCCACGTTCTGGCCCAATTTTTGAATTGGGCAATCCACTAAAATGGAGACATACCTCGCTATTGCCAATGGTACGGACGGATCGTATGAACATGGTGGGGTCCGAGACCAGCTGCTCAAGCTCCGGAAACTTGGGGGCATAATGATCTCTGATGAACTGTAATAAAAGCGCGAAAAAATGAAATGTTAATACCTCTGTTTAACCAGTTAAGATGAAATTGCCTTGTGAACAACCAAAATTTCGTTGTCGATATCAACGGACAGGTTGTTGGCTTGAACAATGACATTGTACTCGGGATTCATGTGAGCAGGCAGGGCCATTGCCTCTACAGCACTGGGATTGGCTTGATACTTTTCCACCTCCTGAATGAACATCAGCATCAGCATGAACAAGCTCAGACGACCAAATACCTGCAAGATATCAAGCATTCTTTTGCTACCGTCGAGCTTCGCAATCTTCAAGACATCCTCCACACCACCCAGGTCCATTTGTTGGACATCCTCAGCATCCAATTCATCTGCGGGTTTAACACCGCCTTCGAGAATGAGATTGGCAGGTTCATCTGCCTGGCCTTCGCCTTCACTGTCTGACAGCTCGTCCTCTGCTTTTCTTTTGAGACTTTGTGGCTCATCTTGCTGTATTTCCTCGGTATCTGAGTCCAAGTCTGCAAGCAGATCGTCTGCGAGTGCGCTCATGAGGAAAGACTGTGAGCTCACGTGACGATCTATGGAGCTGCCATTGGAGATTTGGAATATGGTATTCTCCTCGCTCCCGGTTTCGAGCCTCAGAGCTGTATCTTTGACTTGCGTAGCTTTCAACCTGCTAGCAAGACGATTTGTCTTTTCATCTTTGACTATAACTGTGGAGTTGACTCTGCAGGTCGGTCAGTCTTTCCTCGATCTTATTACAACGCAAACTTCTTCTTCAGGAGATATGGGAAGCTTCAGTCTCTACATCTGAACCGGAGACGTTGATCAAAATTTATACACGCTTGCACTTCTTCACGTCGCAGGTCGCGCCTGACGTGCAGTCATGCACTCTCAAGTCCTACCCTCGCGAAGCAGCTCACTACTCAAAGTTGCGCGACTTGTTTTCCAGGCAGATCCATTCTTTTCATAATCTCCGCCATCTTACACTATTGGGGACCATTATTTCTTCAAACTTTCTGCAGGGCATTGCTCAGCTGCCTCCTCTGAGCACATTGACATACAACGAGTGCAGATTGCAAATTGATTTCACGCCAATATCAAAGATAGTAACAAGGGATCTAACAGTCAACTCCTGCGTTGGGCAGAAACGATGGCTATCCACCATCGATAGCCGATTTCTGTGTTCGCTTCACATGTTGTCCCCTCCTTCGACACTTGATTTACTGGAGGAAGTATCAGGTTTCGAAACTGGTTCTTTCCCTGCTCTCTCGTCACTTTACATCTGTGGACATGAGGCTGTCATCTGTTCTAATGTCTTGCCTTTGGCAACGCCAACCTTAGCGTCTGTGGTCAATCTGTATGTGCTGCCTCCGCTCAGTAGGCCAACCTCAACTTTCCCTGCGATAACACCACTAACACTTGTCACTTATGACGGACCCCATTATTGGCTCCGTTTCTTGTTACGAGAACAGCGAAACTTACAGCGTGTAAGGTACGTCACACTGTGATCTTCTAAACCCATCTTTAATTTGCACAGACTATTCGGAAACAGGTGGGAAGGCACTTGTGATATGGTGGACATTCATGACGACTTTTCACTTTTACATCGCTACGCGACGTGTCTAGAAACCTTACAACTGCAGACGTTCCCGACTGCTGCGATCTGTGCAGCCATCTCTTCTCAATTTCCAAGGCTCAAGCAGCTATGTTTCTTCCTACCGCTTGATAGGCCAGTTGTCGGTGACGCAATGCTCTCACTGACCCAGGAGGTATGAGACATTCCTTGTACTCGTTTTGTAACTTAAACATTCTCCAGCCGGTAGTTTTCGCTGCCATGAACATGTCTTTGGGTGCTCATGTGGAGCATCTTGCTGTATACATGTTCCATTACAACACAGAGGATGGTATTCACATCATCGATTCACTCACCAGCAAATATCCTGCTCTGCGTCGCATTCACTTACACTTCCTTCGTAATTACTCCATGCGCTGGATATACACTCCTCCGCCCCGAGGACAAACGCCAGATCCAAGGCAATCTGGAATGGATAGAGGTCTGATCTCTTCTGGGACTATATCTCTTTGTGAGAACTGGTTTTAATGGGTATATGTGTACTGGGAAACTTGTAAAAGCACGGGGAACGTGCACAGCATACAAATAAAGTGTTCTATCAGTGATTGTAAGACGTAAATACAACAGAACTACAGCGTATGAGACGGGTTGAACCAGGGCGTGCTCGTGAATAAAAAATCGTGTCCGCCAAATGGATAATTTAAATGAAAGGCATAAATCTACCAGCGGGGAAACATCCGTCACCCTCAAGATCAGACAACCCTCATGGGACTACCTGGATCAACAGCCCTAGGATTCGCAATGCTGCCAGCAGGTTTACCCGACAAAGGACTGCTGAGCCCGACCGCATGCTGGCTACGTTTGTGTCGCCTCTCTAATAGTGTGGCTCCGTCCATGTCGAGTTCAAAACCTTTTGGAGCTCTTCTCCGAGCCGAGCTCGGTGTAGTGGGTGTATTTGGTGGAATAGAGGCGGCGGATGATAAACCAGCGCTTAAGACAGTAGCACTGGGTGGCTGGCTATCATCGTCCTCTTCTTCATTGTCCTCATTCAGGCCAGTGAGGAAACCTCGACCACCTGCACCTTTATACTTCCGTCTTCTTGCACCCTCCTCTTCCATTCTATGAACTGCATATGTGACGTCAAAAGCCTCCTTCAAAGTAGCGATACCAGGACTCCGGCCCTCAGCTCTACCGCCACGAGCAGCAGAAAGTAGAGGTGAATCTAGCGGCAATGGCCCCGTTGCTGACAGTGGATTGTTATAAATGAATGGTGTTGGAGGTGGCGGTGGAGCTGCAGCTGCATTACACCATGGGTGCGCAAGAAACTCATCTATCGTGTAGCGTTGGGCTGGGTCAACGCAAAGGAGGTGTTTGATCAAATCTTTGGCTATGGGAGAGTGAGCTGCCTGCTTCGTCTTCACGAATGAGCTTACCACTAGCGCTTATATCGTCCCACCATGGGCTCAAGAACGTATAATAGCCTCTTGCAACTTTCTCCGTCAAGACATTTATGCTCTCATCGTAAAAGGGAGGGAAACCGCAAAGAAGGGTATACAGAACGCAACCTAGGGCCCACATATCGACGCTCTTGCTGTAACGCTCGTCTTTGACGATTTCTGGGGCAGTATAGCCGACTGTGCCACAGGGTGTCATTGTTTCTTCGTTCCACACTACTTTGCTGAGCCCGAAGTCGGCGATCTTTACACGCCCAATACCCCCACCACCTACACCAGGGATAAAGTCACCTTCGTCCTCTTTTTCCTCGTCATATGGACGATGAATGGGAGCTTTGGATGGGACGATTGGGATAGGCTCGAACAGGATATTCTCGGGCTTTATATCACGATGTACCACGCCGCGTTCTTCGTGGAGATAACGAATTCCTTGTGCTACTTGCAAAATGACATGGCGCGAAAGATTTTCAGAAAAGTAGGTGAGTTTGACAATTTGATGAAAAAGTTCGCCGCCTTGCATTACTAACACAGATTGAATAAGACGGAAAACGGAGTGTACATGAGGCACCTACACTCCATGACAAGGAAATAGTGTTCCTGAGACTCGGAGAAGGACATGAGCTTGACAATTGATGGATGCTTGACGGTCCGCATTATTTGGACTTCTAAAGAAGCATTAAAACATTCACGAGAGAAAGGGCTTCATACCCTTAAGGATATTTGCCCGCTGAAAAGTAAATTAGGACCATAGAGGTAAGGGTTGCAATGGAAGCAAGAATGAACGGCACCTCTGTTACACGCGGCTTCTTTTTAAATTTTGGGTTGAGATGCTTGTCCCCGTCCTGATTATGAAGGACGTGCAAAGTCGATACATGGAGCAAGATATATGACAAAGAGGTACGAACCTGTGACGAATTCATTTCATACTTGCGTACGACCTTGACTACGATGATGACGTCAACTGAGGGATACCAAGAGGAGAAACCAAGGTACCGGCGACTTTCTTGTTTGTTGTAAGATCCAAAGCCTTGTAGACGTTGGAGAAGGCACCACTGAGGCTCGTCAATTAAAGTGCACGCTTATCAGAGTGACCCAGCGTCGCAATGCAATGCGGGGACGTTGGCAAAATTGTGCCAATGAGTCTCGGCATTGCAGCGATGCTGAGGGATGGAAAAGAACGTACTCGCCCATCTTGTCAACAAGTTTGAAGTTTTCGAGGCCTTTGTAGGAGGGAAGTTGTGATTTAGCCTCACGCTCCTCCTTAACAATCTAAGAAAGCAATGAGATAAACGAAGGAGGAGCACATGGAGACTTGCTACCTGTTCAGCTGCTTCTCGTGCCGCAGGTTGTGGCTCCTCTCTAGCTGAAGCTGGCTGATGATGCTGTGGACTCGGAGGTGCAGCTGGCTCATTATGGGCATGATGTTTTCCATGACGAATCAGATCTAACAGATGTGAGCAAATTTCCAGGATGTGCGTGAATTCTGGTCACTTTTGAATGCATCGACTACGCCAGTCGTAGGCATCTTTGGTAGTTTGAAGAGAAACGAGAATGAATCACGTGTGATGATGTAATTAGTACAGTAGTTACACATTATCTAAGACGTAGACCTGACTGGCCTGTCAAAATCAGCAAATGGATCGTCTTTGTCCTCTGAGAGCGGCGCGTTTCCTCCGAGATAGTCTGGTGGTTTGTCGTAGCCCTCTTCGCGCTGAGGAGGAGGTCCCGGAGGTGGAGCGAACTGTTGTTCATGTGACCGGTAATCGTATCCCAGATTCGGAACAGACGCGCTGTTGTAGTACGGCGGATTGTAATGCGATGGCACTCCAAAGCGTTCCGCAGGTACCCGGGATGAGTTAGCCACACTGGAAGGATCCAGCATTTGGCGGTAATAGCTGAATGCAATCACAGAAAACAATCCCGCCAAGACTTGGACAATGTGAGTAGTCATATGTTTCAAATGTGAGCACATACAGATAGTAATGAGCAGCGAGACAATGTCTGCCCAGGAATCGTGATCCCACGCATCATTACACCCTACGCCAGTTAGTCATGAATGGACATTACTGACGATCTTACAAGACGCCGCATCCTCAGGGCTCAGAATGTCGTGATGAACAGGACCAAAAAGACCAAAAGGATACACAGCAATCGTCTGGTTTTCTGACAGGTCCGTGCATTCGCTTACAATGTCAGCCTAAGGGTGCGTTTAAGCATTTGATGAGGCGTCCCAAGGCACCTTACCTTGAGGGTAAAGTGTACAATAACTTGAATGAGACCCGCAGCAATGACTATCAGTGCCGCTATAGCAGAAAGAAAGGCATATATCCGAACAAAGGGTACTCGTTGCTGCACACAAGCTAGGTTATTCAATCATATCAATGTTGAATGACTTGCCGTCACCGCAGCCAGAACACCAAAGGCCTGCACAAACGTCAAGGAAATCTACTCACGACGACAGAAGAACATACTTCAAGGGCGAACATGCCTGCATACAATGCGCCCAGCACAATTGAAAACGTGGCTAGCTTGGGCACATTGTCTGGCATGCAGTGAGACTCATGTCGACGAAGTGTGAGAGAAACATACCGGCCCTCTCTGTACTGATGCTTCTGAAGAAGCCGATCTTGATGAAAGGAATGCTACTCGTATACAAATTGTATGGGATGAATACATACCGATCTGTGGACCGGTCAGAAATGAAGTTGGAACATAGAAAGAAAGTCGCACGAAAGCAATGCCCAGAGCGCGCTCAGGGTTGCGACTTGAACGGTCAATAGAGAATGGGACGGACGTCGGACTGCTCACTGGTTAATACGACAGGGCGTAAATTGTAGCGGTAGAGTCTGTTTGCAAAGGCATATGATGGAGGTGCACCTGTTGATGCATGTTATTAGGACTGCAGCGACAAGATTGTAAGTTGGACATGCCCGGCGGAGGCTGTCTTGAGCTCATTCTAATAAAAGTAACGTAGACCAAGCTAACGAAGTTGAAGGAGACGAAGAACTAACGGTGGCAGTGCAAATGTTTGTTTGTACATAGAAGCTGTGCAGCAATACCATAAATAGATGTGTCTCAGCTGATAACGGGTGATAACGGCGACTTCCACTACCAATGATCTGGGACTGTGTACCCATTTCAGAGAGGAGACCTCTAATTAGTAGGAAGTTGCCGCCGGAGTCTCACAAAGAAGGAATGCTGAGAACAAGGCTGAGAGTTTATCGAGCCAATGAAGTTAGGTTTGGATGAAGCCGGCTGCGAATGTTGCAAGTGGCAACGTCAAACGATTCGGATGGCAAACGCTATGCATATACATATCAACGAGTCCTGCAACGGAGTCAGGGGCAGCTATCAGATCAGCCAGCTGCCTACATTAGAAAATATCTCCTGGGCGACTGCATCAGAGTCCTCCCAATGACAGACCAAGTCAGCACTGAGCAATGGCTGAGTTGTGCGAATAAAGAAGAGAAATGATGACTGACCGGCCACCCTGGCCCAAGTTCTCGTTGATCTGTGTCAATACAACATATTTGCTGCAACATAAGACGCGCCATTTCAGGGTCCAAGGACTTACAAGCCAGTTGGCTGAATTTCAAGCATCCGCTCCTTAACCCGCTCGCCAATCTCCTTCATCCAGGCCTTGACGCGTTCTCTTTCTGATTGCGGAGGCCACGACGCCGACAAAAGTGTGGACGACAACAGCTTCTTTATGTATGTCTTGAGCAAATCTGAATCGAACCGTGGCCGTGGTGATGCAGCTGAACGCGGTGGTGAGCGCAGTGCCATTGTTGGTGTTTGTTTGTCCCTTCATGTCTTCCGTCTCGTTTCCATCTTCAGACGCGCCAAATGGCTTTTATTCCTTCGACCCGAGCTCTTCATTCCAGATGAACCCTCTTGCACCACATCCACCGAGGACACCACGGACCTCAGTGATCTCAGATTCAAACGTGTATGGTACTAGTGTATACGAGGACAAGAAGGAAGACGAGTCTGACCCAGAAGACGAGAGCGAAAAGTCTGCATCTGAGCATATCATCAGACGGGAAGAAGTATGGAGAGACATGTTTCTGACAAGCAATGGACGAGACAAGGCTTTCGTATGTTCTCTCTCACAATTTGTCCTGCAGCTGATCGGATGCCATAGAAAATCATGCAATACTCACTCAAATTCTACTTGCTGTTCCACTCCTCACTTAGCAGACGACTGCTGCGTCGAACGACGCGTTCATCTTGGGAAGACGGTCTAATCAAACGTCTACAGTCCACTGTGTCCGGTTTTTCTTTCTCAAGGAAAACACTGTTGCTGTTCAATTGGCTATCTCCATTGACAACCGTCATGGCGCAGAAGAGTGTCCCCTTTTCTACAGAGCGGTCTACGGAGATGCAAAAGCAGGCACCCAAGTCTTTTCTGCACACTTTGTTATATGCACCTCCTCCGGTGTTATTGGAACTAGTTAATGCAGTGTCAGATGACATTTACACTCTTTCGCTTCTCGGTCTGCTTGGACAACGGACAGGAGGTCGTGCAGCCCGCTTTTCAGACTGGTGTTGGTTCCTGGCCACTCTCGTCGGCCTTGTTGAAAACGGCGTCGAAAGACAAGTCCTTCTGGGCCTGCAACACGAGGGTGAGCACTCTTAAACAACAATGACCATACTTATGGTTGTGCCAGTCGAGTCACGCCTGTACAAGGAGTCCATGACTGGGACAACGGCCAAGTCCAAACCTAGAGCGTCCAAAATTGATGAGCGGGAGCTTTCCAGACTCCAGAAAAAGGACTTTTGGCTTCTAGTTACAAGAACAAAATTGATTATGGACCTTGTTTTTGTTTGTCAGTGCAGCCATCTGATATTGCACGCAGTTTTGACCACCCACAGCCTATGATGTCTTCCGGTTGAAGCCTGCGAGAGAGTTGGTGAAGACGCTTACTGGTCTTGCTGCCGCGATCCTCAGTTGTGCCAAGCTGTTCGATCGCCATCGGGGTGCATTGGCAAAGGCAGTTTAGTGCCCTATCTAGACAGGGCAGTGTAATCTACATACTACTACTGAGCTTTTTGATCTGCTGTTCTAGCGCCACAATTCGCTGTTGTGCTTCCTCCATATATTTTTCATGTGACAACTTGATGCGCGTCAATTGCAGGCCCTGCACAAAGCTGAAGTGGCGCTGGTGAGAGATGGGCCAACGTACAAGGTAGACAGCAGAACCAAGAAGACATATAGGGATCATTGCAGGCACTAAATCTTCGTACCACTGGCCATGAGGAGATTTTTGTCGGGTTGAATACAGGCGAGCGCGTGTGGCACCTAACAAATGCGAAATGGGGCGCATGTCGATATGAAACGACGGGACGACACGTCAATAAACTCCTGAGCAGAAGTACCTGAGATCACATGATTTAAATTCCTTTGAACTGGCTTCAACCTCCTCAATCCGATGGGAGGACTTTCGCTGAGCCTTTCGTCTCCGTCGCTAGCATGTCCAATCCAGTCAGACCCATCCGCTCACAGACAATCAGATTCCCCGTTTCGATATCTAACTCTTGATGAATCCGTCGACGAGAAGGCAACGCCATTGACAGTCTTTCCTTCCTTCAGCTTCCTTCCAAATGCGCCCTCCTCGTCTCGTTCTGTCCAGCAGAGTCCCTCACTTAAATTACGCCAACCATCGCCTTTGCTACTGAATCGTCCTATATCTATATCACCATATACTCGTCCGCGAGGGCTCAGGATATCCAATCTTATAAAGCCATGGCTCCCTGTTATCTTGTACGGTCTGACAAGGTAATCACTTCTTCTCCATATAACATGGTTTGACTCGTCCAGTCTGGGTTTCTTAATTGCAATTGCATTGTACAAAACTGAGGTTTTCGCCCGTAAGTCCTGCAACCCACCTCCCACTACGTCATGTAACATAATTATTTCCTGCAAGGCCTTGATGATTTATCTCGGTGGCTTCGCGCCGATCCTGAGTACGGCTATGCAGTCCTTTTTCTCCTAATATTCATCACCACAATCCGTTCGTCTCTAGCTTCAGTGTCTATGGCTGAACACTTACATTCCTGTAGCTCCGATGCCCCTGTATTCTACCCTCATTATCTTGTCAGGATACACCTTTGGCCCCTGGATTGGGGCTCTCATATCCTATTTCAGTGCCCTGTCCGGTGCGGTAGCCGTATTTCTGATTTCCCGGACCTTATTCAGAGACTCTATCTCCGGGTGGTTAGCAACGACGACCACTATGAAGCGCGTTGTACGTGCAATCGAGAAGCAACCAAAGCTATTATTTTTGATACGACTAGCTCCCTACCCGTACAACGTGATGAACTGTTTACTGGCGGCTGCACCGACCCTTACTTTCCGCACTTACACGGTCTGTACAGCCTTGTCACTTTTCAAGGTAATCGTACACACTAGTGTTGGGGCATCAATCCATTCGTTTAAGGACTATCATGTGGTCCCTGACAAGGACAAGTCATCGGGCGGATCCGCTGAAAAGCCTAGTGATGCAGACGTCGTGGCACGTACGTGGACCATTATCGGCGTTATCCTTTGTGTTGCTATATTCGTCTATCTGTCCATCTTAGCACGCAGAGCTGTTGATGATGAACTTGATGATGAAGAATGTTCTGAAGAGACGATCGGTTTCCTTGATGGTGAAGCTGCAGACGTTGAATCAGGCATGCCACAGATGGCCGAGTCGCCAGTCCGGTTGCAGCGTTGCTGATCGCTGAATATGGCGTTGCGGAGGAGTAGTTCTGGAAAGATTCTGTGTATTATTTTTATCGTATGGTCAAATGGACTAGATCTTGGAATAAATCATGTAATATTTGCTTCTTTCTTTCCGAGGCGTATATGACATCCGTTGCAATCCGAAAGGGGATAGAAGCGGAGAAATCGAAGTGATCAGAACTTCTGTAAAGAAGCCGTCGATTCAATTGACGGATGGAATTCATTCAGACGTCGATGGCTGATCTGAATCATAAGGTTATAGCAGTGTTGCTGACCGAAGCAACTCTGGGCTCATCATCACGGGGAGGCATCTCTGCAGACTTCCGTTTCCCTTCCTTTCTGCCCTTAGCGATTTCGATCGATCGTCGTCCAACTCGAAGAAGGCATCTTAGTCTAGGAACTCGCCTTTAAGCGCGCATTCTTTCGTATATTTCATCATCGCCGTCGCTTTTGATGGCCGGCCCGCACTTCGTCGTTGGCAGCACAGTCAACGCGAAGCGTCGCACTTGGCGATAATATGATATGGCTGCGAAATTTTTCGTCTCCGCCACGCCGAACTTGCCGAAAATTTCACAGGTGATGGCTAGGTGAACTGTCCTCAAAGTCATCAACATCATAACGGTCTGTCTGATCGTGCTGCAGGGCATTCATTTGGTCTTTCATAACACGGAGCGGTTTTCGCTCCACCGGGCCAGTGCGTGCTTGAACGCTCCATCCCCACTTTGATCCAATGATCGGCGTATTATGTGTGTGAACAGAAATAGACTCGCTCTCTTTTTTGGTGTTCTGATACTCACGCAAGAATTTTTTTTTGAGGGTGCGTACATCTCGTAACAAAAAGACCCCAAGGAGAAATTGTGGAAAAAATACACCTGCAAGTGAAACTGTAAATTCATGACTGTGAAGGAATGAACGTGAATGAAACAAAGTCCACCCAAGTCGTAGCTATACCGCGACTAAGAAGAGCAAGAACGATAGTCCAATAAAAACATCAAACAAAGCAGATAGCAAAGCAGATGCAAGACTTTGATAGGAGAGAGCGACACTTTAAAGTTCACCAGGCGCCTTTGTGTAGCCCCCAGTGAGATGTTCGTTCATGGGAACAAAGCCAAAGTCCGGGGAAACTGATGAATTGAGTTTATCATCAACAGAAGAAAGCGACAGCACTTACAGCGATTAATATCGCCCTCACCACCGTATCCATCTGTCACCGGAGGTGTATTGGCTTGTGAGCTACTTGTGTGGCTTGCTGCAGAGATACTGGATGTGCTAGTCGAAGGTCGACCGTTTCCCGAGCCGTTCATTGGCCCACCTGTACCGGCTGCACTGTATGCAAAATCAGCATGATGCGGACTGAAACTGTACGGGTCGACGGAGGGAAGTTGGATCATGCTTCTAACTCGCGGAATCCCACCGGCCGGATGCTCATTCTCATGGAGGGGCTGTGGTGATGTAGAGGGGCGTTGATCAATATGATCGTATGGAGATGGATATGGAGAGACAGCTTGACTGTGTCTGCGAGCTCGCCTGATCGGCAACGAATTTTGGGGGTATGTTTTGGAGTTGGAAGACTGTGGTCGGGAAGAAGGACTGGCTGGACGGTGATGGCTCGAGCTGGGACGTGATCCATAGCCACTGGGATCGTCGTAAGGCATGGAAGACACGGAAGATATAGAATAGCCGGTCGCAGGGCGTGAGTCTGGAGATGTAGAGGAAGCAGAATGCTCTTGGCCGTGGTGCATTGGCATTGAGGAAAAGGGGGATGAGTAGTTGGTATTGATGGTTGGCTGTGGGCGGGATGTATTTGACTGTGAATACTGACTGGAAGGGTTCGGATTAAGGAGGGACGACAGACTGCCATTATGACTGGACGAACTAGGCGAAAAGCCCCAGCTGGTTCCTTCCTGAGGATGATGCTGTGAATACGAGCTGTAGGACGGATAGGAGTTGAAAGTTGTCGAGGTCGGGGACTCGTCCGAGGGCGTGACTGGATGAAGGGTATGAGGTGAATGATACATTGTACTGTGGCTCAGATGAGGCGGATCTGAGGGCACAGTGAGAGGCGGAAGCGATGAACGAGGATATGAAGGTCCCCATCCACCGGGCGTGAACGAGCCTGGCGCAGAAAAGCCTCGAGCTCGACCTACTGGGTTTATTTTATGAGATGGCACGGTCAGAGGCACTGGACCCATTCCTATGGCCGAACGCGGCGGGGGGATCGGGGGCTGGTCCTGGGCGTCGCGTTTTCGCGGCTTTGGAAGACGAGGAGGCACTCTGCGCTTAAAGTTGGCCACAACCTCAGGCGGCGAGTGTCTATTAAGGGTAGGATGAGACCAAGTAGAAGCATCTGGATCATCAATTGCTGGGTCAACGTTTCGAAGATTGACTTTGCGCATGAAGCCATAGATATTGAGCTGTCGGGAGAAACTCGCAAATCTTGATTGGCGATAAATGGAAGGTAGAACATGTAAAGCAAGTTGTTCAGGTCGTTCTACAATGATATGTTCACCAGCCGGATCCCAGCGAATCATATGGTGATTCTCTGGTCGCTCCAAGAGTGCGTATAGCTTTGTGAGGAAGGTTGCCTGTGGCTTTGTCTCTGTTTTTGGTGGGTCAGCATTGTCCTTGTCGACGTTGGAGTCGGAGGATGTATCCATTGAAGGAGGATATAATCTGTGGTTGTAGGAAGGGGGATAGAGATCAGCCATCCTGATAGCCAGCTACAGGTTTGAGAGTATATAAATTGGTTACCGCCGGATTTGTTACTGTCTCCGGTTACATAAAGAGCCCAATCTCGATCCATATTCGGACACGCATTCGGACATCCGAGGCCCCATGTGCTCAGCTTTCTCATGTGCTTTTTCTAGATTCCTTCTGATGAGCCGTTTCTTTGGTTCTCAGCATTCAACTTGTCTATTGGTCCCACTCGTGCTCTAACGTAACACTAGAAAACTTGGAAAACATGTCTCGAAAATCCTCTTTGGTAGGCTGCTCGTCGAGGTGCAGAGACTGAGACTCGGTAATATTGCGGAAATTGCTTCCCTCATGTCCGGATTTGTTGGGAACGATCTATATGCCCTGTTATCAACATTCGAATAAAAAAATTTGCCACTTACGGGAGGCTGCATGTTTCTCAACAGACCCCAGTTCATCTTTGCAAACCACTTGTGTTGCTTGACTTCACTGGCACCAGTTTTGCTGCCGAGACGTGTCCGCTCGTTCTTATCGAGCAGTCGTGTCACGCAGTCTTTCGCTGCGCTGGACACCTTGGGCGTGTCCCGAAAATGTACTGGCAACATGCGGATATTAGCAAATGTATCGTTCCGCTCAGCCCCTTTGAATGGTGTCGTGGCATACTGCAAGGTGTCATGAGTCTTTTCTGGACTATGCTCCCGACTTTAATACGTACTATCATCTCATAGATCAGGATACCCAACGTCCACCAATCGACAGCCGCCGTGTGGCCATTCGCTGCGATCACTTCCGGGGCGATGTACTCTGTGCAATCGGGTCGGTACATCCTTATTGATGACAACTCGAAATGCATACCTTCAGTCCCAACAAATGAATTTGTCCGAAAGTTTGCTGTGCAGGACATGGTGTCGATAATAGGCACCCCATTCGCTTCGGAGTGAATCATCGCAGGCAGTCCCCCAGGCTCATCCGATTGCTTTGCTAGATCAAAGTCTGAAAGCATAATATGGCCTGATTCATGGAGCAAAATATCTAAGTATTCTCGTCAGCTGGCTGTTCCAGAAGGGAAACGGTCGAGACGGACTTTCTGGCTTCAGATCACGATAAATAAACCCCATCAAGTGCAGATACTCCAGTGCGGCCACCACTTCAGCAGCATAGAACCGACTGCCATCTTCGCTTAAACATTTCCCTGGCCTACCTTGCAGTGCTCGGAAAAATTCCCCGCCACTACAATATTCCATGCAGAAGTACAGATGCGATGGGGACTGAAATGAGTGATAAAGTGTGACAATGAATGGATGGTTGGCCGTGGCCAAAATTTCTTGCTCGGTTAAAGCGCGCTTTATTTTCCTGCGTTCGATCATTTCTTTTTTCGAAAGTACTGTGAGATTGATTAGTGGGTATTATGAAATGGGATAAAGTGGAGCTAGTCGAGAAAGGAGCGCTGATTACCTTTCATAGCGAATAGTTTATTAGTCTTCTTCTCCCGGACAAGATAGACTTTGCCAACGTCACCTTTTCCTAGCAGCTTTACCTTGAGGAAGCTTGACGGGCTCACTTCTACCTGGAACAAACATTGAGCGTTGGCAGGAACAGACGTAAGGAAGGAGCAGAAATTATGCACCCACCTCCCGGACTTTGATCGAGTTACTCGAATACGTCCTCCGAAACGCCACTTTCCCTGGACCGTCTAAGTTTGCATTACTCACAACTCTCGTTGTGGTACCATTGGATTTATTCAGTTTGTCCCAATCTTTAGTTGTACCGGACGAGTGCCTCGAAAATGAGAATGACTGCGCAATCGAAGAAGGGGATGGCAAAGCGCTATTCCTCGCTTTTGATGAGGTAGACTGTGCACGAGGAGGAGATGGAGAAGAGGTCGAAGGTCCTGTGCCTGACGATCCACCACTAGAAATGGTTTCCAAGGAGTCTGTGCCAACTTCTATTGAAGAGTTGGTATTACCAGCTCCAATAGCTACTGGTACTGGAGGAACCAGTTCGTCTCCTGGAGCTGCAAGCATGCCATTCTTTCTTGCATATTTTGGCGACTTGGTGGAAGTAGATCCACCGAGAGCAAAGAGACCCTTTGCATTGGGTGCAGATGCTACACGGCGGATGAAACGAGTCATGGACTTGGGTGTCAGTCGTGGACCAGAATGAGAGGATGATGGCCCCGGAGATGTCGGTGGCGAAGTTGGAGGGAGATTGAAAGAAGCTTGGGACGCGTGAGCTGTTTGAACTTTTTTCTTGTGATTAGAAGCAGTTGAGTGATGATTATGAGAGGCGCTTCGAGGATGAAGAAGGTGGGATTCTTGCTGTTGTGCATGTGTTCCGTTATTGTTTGCAAGAATGTGAATGTCGTTGGGAGAGGAGCTGGTACGGCTACGACCCAAACCCATGAGTGAGGGCTTGGAAGATCTTACTGCAAGCTTGTGCGACTGGGAAGCTGTGGATGTTGTACCTGTGCGAGAAGAAGATGCGCCATTAGCAGAACGAAGCGTATTATAGGCATAAGAGCGAGATGATGAAGGTGAAGCGACTCCTTCGCTTGAACGACTGCTGTTGGTGTCCGGATTTGAGGAAATCGAGTTGTAAGAAGATCGTGAACCCCCTGGTGTCAATGTGGAGCTACAATCATAATACGAGGCACTATTCTGTGTGAACACGGTGGTAGACGATGAGCTTGGAAGAATAGGTAGCACATGGGTATCCAGTGTGAGTGGCGAAGAGCTGGGCGTCGAGGAGAGCTTGCGCGATGAGCTGTTGCCCAACCGAAAAACTGATGTCCAAGAGTGGTCTCTGTCTCTCGAGGGGTCCACCGAACTGAATTGGTGGCTCTCGACTGCAGAACGTGAATAGTCCGTCATCGTAACTTGACGAATGCCGGTCTTCAGCAACAGGACACAAAGTAGATGGTTGGATGAAAGGTGTGTGTGAACTTTTTACTCAGCATGTCAATGATGTTATAGTGCCGTTCAGTTTCCTGTTCGCTGAACAAGACCAGTGACTTCGCCGTGTCCTAGAGATAGTCTACAATAGTAAGAAGAACAGAGCACAGCTAAAGCGCTCAAGCCAGCTCTGCAACTGGACACACATGATTGTGATCCTCCCTGTGTGGGAACAAAATGCTTTAATGAGACATGGCTACCACCTTAATAGTTTATGGGGTCGGAGAAGATGCAAGCATGTCCCAAATCTGAAGAAGACATTTGACGTCGTTGACCAACGGCTACTAAAGCTCGTTCATCAAGGTTGCATCAACTACGACCCACTAGCTCCCACTAGGTACCGCTTCAATGACCTCTCCGAAATTCCCCGTATATCTGACATGCAAACCCCGACAAACCCGTCAGACGCTTACCCTCTAAATCCACTTCTTCGACTCCCTACAAAGTAGTCGTGGGCGCCATTGGTCTCTTCGTGCGCGTTGCTCGCTCACAGTCGTCTCACATAGCTTCGGATTCTCTGCAGACCTTGATGTCAGTCGGATACTACCGTGAGTGACCCCCGATGAATGCGGAGACTGACATCAAAATCATCGAGTGAGAATGATATTTTGCGCATCTTAAATCTACGTCCATGTTCTTACCTACGCTTCAAAACTTTTAAAGGAAATTTCCTGCGTCGTGTTTCGATTTCTGCTTTGTCACAAGGCGGAATTGAGGCCACTCTGACAGTGAAATATAAAGCTGCAGCCACGGCCGTCATATCCCACTGACTTGATGCCCTTCGATCGCAGGTCGCCATCCTTGCTCACGCGCCCTTTGCTCGAGGAGGCACCTCCATCCTATCACTCCATTGATGACCTCGATGACCGCATACCATCTCCTATAGAATCCGAATCTGAACCATTTGTCCTGAACAAATTTTCCCGCGCAGAAACATGTTGGATACTTGCAGGCCTTTGGAGCGCTGTATTCCTAGGCGCTCTTGATGGTAGTTGAATCAATCCATTTACACTCGAAACTCAAGAGATACAGGAACCATAGTTGCCACATTACTCACGCCAATTGGTAGCGACTTCAACAAGTCTAATCAAGCTTCGTACATCGGAACCGCCTATCTTTTGTCGGTGTGTTGCTTTACTCCACTTTATGGTACGCATGTGCTCCTGATCTCCATCATCACTGAGCCTGCTCCCCAGGACGTCTTTCAGATATCCTTGGAAGAAAGGGCGCAATGCTGTTGGCTCTTTCACTCTTCGGTAGGAAAGTAAGGGTGCATAAATCTGTCGTGACGCGAAATTCTAGGTAGTGGTACCATTTTTTGTGGGCTCGCTCCTTCCATGGAGAGTCTTATTGCAGCCAGGGCCGTTGCAGGCATGGGCGGAGGAGGGTAAGTCCTCCCATTTGACCTAAGAAAGCTGATATTCAAGCACCATGTTGCAGAGTCATGACTGGTAAAGGCGTAGTTGGAAACATAATGCACGATTACTCACGTTCGCAAGTTTCCAGCATCGTCGTAACAGATTTAATCCCGCTGAAGCAACGTGGTTTGTATCAAGGTATGGCAAATATGTGGGTTGCCCTTTTTTTATCGAAAATTCAGTCTTATTATACACAGACTCTATGGATTAGGGGCAGGCATAGGTTAGTCGTATTTTCATGAAGCTTGCTCTATTGAATCAGGTATCCAACCAAGGTGGACCACTGGGTGGCTGGATTACAGACGTTTTTGGCTGGTATGTGAGATCGTATATGCCGGCTTCGACTTGACTCCTAGCTTCAGGCGTTATGCATTTTTCTTCCAGGTAAGCATGATCTTTCTAAAAAAACACCACTGAATTATATGTTTAAGGCTCCAATATTTATTCTCAGCTTTGTCCTGGTCGCCTTGAAAGTCAACATTAAGCTCCCTTCTGAAGTGCAAAACCAGACGCTTACCGAAAAGTTTCAACGGATAGATTACATGGGTTCACTTACCCTCGTCTGCACAGTCGGATGCCTCCTGCTAGGCTTCAGCCTTAAGACGACTGAAGAGTTGCCCTGGTCTCATCCCCTCATCTACACTTTATTCATCACCAGTGCCATTACTGCAATTTTATTCGTCCTGGTTGAGAAATACTGGTCTCGCTACCCGGTGATGCCTCTGCGACTTGTCACTAAGCGAACTCCTTTGGCCGTTTCTCTGTCCAATTTGTTTGGGAGTATGGCAGCATTTTCTGTGGTATTGTTCCTTTCTGAATCCGTAACGTCAACTGACCAAAGGCTCTCTCGGAAGCTCTACAACGTACCACTGGTAAGCCAGCTGATCTGACATAAACTCTCCGGGTCTCATGGACTCTTTAGTATTTCTCGGCTGTGCGCCTCTATTCCGCCGCCGAATCGGGTAGGATTTCACCTTTTCAAATCGGCTAATCACTTACTGTGCATGCAAGGCTCTCATTTGTTACCACACTCTGTGAGGACCATCTTTGGTGTTGAACTATATCTCACCTATGTCAGATTGCAATCTCCACTGGCAGTGTCTTTGCAGGGTGGTAAGTCACATCTTTTCGTAATAGCACCTTTCTGATATGTTCCAGGATCATGCGGAGAACCGGGAAATTGTACACACTCACTTTGCTCTCAGCAGGAATGGCCGTTCTAGCAAGTGTTCTTGTGATCTTTTGGAATGATGCTACCTCAGCATTCCATCTCTGGGTCGACATAATTCCACAAGGCTTCGGAATGGCAAGCCTCATTACTACCACACTGATCGTTTGTTACACCCTACGATAGTGAGCATGCGCATTGACCACTGTTACAGGCCATGATAGCAGGCGTTGTCAAGGAAGATATGCCAGTCGCTACCGGCAGTAAGTCGATGTGTATTCTAACTAGCATTTATTCATCATTTCGCTCAGTCACATACCTCTTCAGGACAACGGGTCAAGTGTTAGGTGTGAGCCTCAGCGGGGCCATTTTACAAGCTGTGCTGCTACAAAAGCTTCGCCAACGTATTACGCGACCAGGAGCAGAGGAGGTGAGCTCTCATGTTATCACTTGGTCAATATGAACCAATACTTTCGTGCCAGATTATCTATGAAATCCGGTATGTAGAAGGTTTGAAAGTCTGTCGTCACTCATTTCGATAGCCATTCCACAGCCAATATACCCACACTAGACTCCGACCTGATGAAGGCTGCTGTCGAATCTTACTCTGATGCGCTGCGCGTCGTTTTTATTTGCCAAGCTGCATGGAATTTTATCGCATTTTTAGCATGTCTGCCAATACAGGAAAACATTCCGTCGTAAGCTTGACCTCACTCTTTCTGTGTAAATGACTGTTTGTTTTTTGAAGAGGAGCAGCGGAACAAGAACAAACGGATACTTTAGATGCACCAGACAGTTAACGTGTAGGAACACTTGAATGTATTTGTAAACCTACGATGCGTATTTGGGTCCTTTATATTCTAGTGTTTCGTTCCACCTCTGCAAGTCCTGGCTGGATACGTTTCTTCAATCCATTTCTTGGGCTTGCCTGCCACTACTATCACAGGCAGATTGCTCCGCACTTGTTCGTCGCTGTCTAGAGATCGGCTTTTGTCTGGGCGTGCCGGGCAGGGCAGTATTTTCGAGGCTGAGACAGTCACAACTGTCGCGATGAAGGTAAAGCCGAAGAGAGAGGAAACAAAGGTGCGACCTTGAGTGAATCGCAACATTCGCAAATTCATTCTGAAACTGTGAGATAGGTGGATACAGGCAATGCTGAGAACGCACGAACTGCCTGCTCATGCATAGTATTCGCAGAAGAAAAACAGCTGTTGACACGTGACTTGTCAACCTCTCACCAGAAAAATGCCAAATGCTCGAGTGCTACGGGACATGAAAGCCCGCATCGGGGTGAAGAACAACGAAGTTGCTCGTCGAGCCTATCTTTATGTCGCTAGAAATCAGGCATTATCCCCCCAAGTTCGGCATCAGGCTCAGCTCCAATTGAATACTTTTGGGCGTTATACACGTCCAGGGACTGTGAAAAATCGCTGTGGTGAAACAGGCAGAGGAAGGGGTGTTATAAGTGAATTTGCCCTGTGCAGAGTAGGTTTTTCATTCCTGAAGAGTGGGACTAATCGTTTTGCAGTTCCAGTTCAGATTAAAAGCCTTAGCTGGAGAGCTGTTGGGCGTTCGGAAAGCCTCTTGGTAGAAGTGATTGATTTCATTTCCATGTACTTCACATTCTTATGGTTTTACTTTGCAGTACCTCCACGATATGGTAGAGACAATTACAAGACAATGTTCGTCAAGTGGACCCAGGAGTTTCGGCGGATATGTCGCTTAGCCTCAACTCTGGCTCACCCCTCTCTCTTCTCCATCGGTTCATGATGGCAAGTGTTGCTGGATCTACCAGGAAACTAGACATGTCATGAGTCAAGTCCCGGTATGAAGAAATCCATCTACTCACCCGTATCGTCGAAGCCATGGTTCGCCAATTTCCCAGTTAGCATGAGCGAGGACATCATCACCGTGGATAGTAACCGAATTTCGGTATTCGAGTAGACAATCCACGAGGTCGAAGCGGCCTGATAACATGGATCAGCGTTGTGAGCACGAAGAAGAAAGACCGGCTACCTCGCAGCAGTATCATGCGATCACGAAGTTCTGGATGTAGAATCCGGTCAATTACACCCTCTGAAAGGTATAAAGTTAGCTTGGGTACACTGAAAGCGGACACGCAAACCATGAGGTACGGTTCTAAGAACGTGATAAGATCAGGAAGAGCAGATAGAGAAGACAAACTTTTGGACCAATGTTGGACGAAGAGAAGACGGCAAACAGTATGCACTGTTTCGTTTAAAATTGTCCAAATGATAGCTGTAAAGTATGTTATTATTGGGGTGCAGTATAACATAAAATTGCACTTGCTGGATGAGTTTGTAAGCTTCGTTCTTGTTCGGATCGTCGTCGTCTTCAATAATCTGATCTGCAGACATTTGAGACTGCTTCTGTTGTTGTTGTTGTTGTTGTTGTTGTTGCTGCTGCTGCTGCTGCTGTTGTGCTGGGTTGTTGGGAGGAAATGGCATGGTGTCTATGCCGAGATTGACGGAGGGGATGTAAGAAGAACCGTAAGGGGCTGAAGTAGGAGGAGCCGTATATTGCGGAGGTGTGTTGCCAGTTGGAGAAGAAAACATAGTAGGACTGTTCTTCATCATATCAGAAAATATACCGTTCCCGTCGGTGCGAGCTGATGGATACATGGCAGCCGCGTTGCCTGCAATCGTTGATTGAGACATTGGTAGAAGCATAGCATACTGATTGTCGGCATCAATGGACCTCGATTTTTTTGCTTGAGGAAGGATGGAGTCGTCATCGAGAGAATGCTTCTGAGCTGCTTGAGATGTGGAACCGCCATCTACAACAAGCTTCTTGCGTCTTTGGTAGCCTTCCCAGGCAGTATCTGTTTCTGATCTGTTTACAAAGTTTTCGAAATCAGACATGTCCCAGCCCAGCTTGGGCAAGAGACCGCCTGCCCCGTCGCCAATGAAGCCTGAGAGACTACGCAAGAGACCTCTAAGTGTGTGGTTCTCGGCCATCAGGTCTGTCGCTTATTGGATGAATTAGGAGCAGGAGTTGAGGAGGAATACCTTTGAGCATGTTTCGCATTTCGCCCAGGGCTTCATCCTTGCCACCGGAGAGGATCTCAACCCTGGCCTCGAGATCACGAATCTTTGTTAGAGTGAGTATGTGATATGGTATGGATGAGAAGGTACTCTTTGTTGCTTTCTGAGCCTGAACTCCCGTTGTGCGATGCGATTCTGGTCGCGTCGTGCGGCTTGAGAACTGATTGAACGTAAGCAGGCTCACGAGCAATGACAAAATGGACATTACTCACTTGGGATTTTTCTTTCGACCAGGTTTTCCAGGCGCAGTCGATTCTGCACGAGATTCAACATCAGAGTCCTGCGAGAACATGAGCAGCAAAGGGCAAAGGACACGACGACGAACCTCGGCTTCACGAGAAACGCTGCGCTCTTGTTCAGCCATTATGGTGAGAATCATATGCTGATCATTCCTTATTCATCATTCGGCATTTTCCGGCAACATTCACAAATTTATACAAGTCCATCTTCCGGCATATTCTATCCGAGATAATCCTTATCGGCTCTCGATCTTGTGTTCTCTGCTATCAGGAGGTGCTCCAAATGCAGCAACACGTATACATCACACGTTCCTAATCCTCCAAGTCATCCTTCAACTGGGTATTTATCACCTCGGCCATTTTTTCTTCGCGTGCTTGACCAGGGATCATTCCGATTAAACGTCGCATCCCCGCAATTCAATATCACCTCAAGCTCCGCGTGAGCTGTTATATGAGATGCCATCCTATCCGGCCTGAACAGCATCCAAGAATCTTGAAACCATGTCTCACGACAAGCTAGCCTTACATTTCGATTTTTCCGCGGCATCCAGCTCTTCTGAACCCGATATGCGCACATTCAAGGTCTATCAGTTGCCTTTTGATTCCCCCTCAAGCTTACCGTCGATCGAACTGTATCGGGTGAGCCATGTTGGCGAGACAGTCGCCACACAGCATTTCTGACAGCCATCTAGTTCTATCATCCAGTCACTGGCCTCACAACCGGGATGACGACATTCCATAGACAGAATTTACAGACGCATGTCTTTGAGACCGCCGGTCAAATCGAATGGTTGTCAAATTCAAACGCAATGATACACTTTGGGTTGGATCAAGTAGGCAGCTTTGTCGACCAATGGACTCGTCGACGAACACTCTTATAGGTGCATATTCGGGAGCTTAGGAAGCCCAAAAAATCGAGCAGCAAGTGAATCATACAAAGGGAACATGCCTAATGTCTGATTGCATCCTGCCTAGATCGCGTCGATTCAAAGCCGGAGGGTCCGAGTACAAGTGGAAGATTGCAGAGAACGGCACTGACTTGGTTGTAAGTGCGATTGTCCAAGTCTGCTTACCTATGTTCAAAAGGCCAAGTGCATTGATTCCAAACACAAAAAAATCGCAACATGGATTCAAGAGGAGCACAATCTACACGTCGCTTCTAATAGCAGAATTTTAGGCATCTTGGACCGCGTGGTGGTGACTTGTTTCTTGAATCTGTGGGTCAGGCGCTCAGGGCAGTGGTAAAGTGAAGGACGAGACTCGTCAGCGAGCTTCAAATTGAACCACTTATTATACAAGGTCAGCAGAGGCAGGGTCGAAACACGAAGACTGACTTCGTTTTGTGCGCTTCTTGTACATTATACGATGTCCACATTCTTTACATCGGATCGGTTCACCCGACTTGATCTCATTTTGCGCGCCGCAGTCTAATGCGGGCGGTTATAGTTGTCTAGTTATGATGATGGCACTTGCCGGCACAAAGATATTCCATATCTCGTTTTTGAGGGTTCATAATGTTGTACTGTGAGCCATACGCGTTGCTTCCAGATTGAGACTGCTGTTGGCTCATGGCAAGACGTGTTGTCACGACTGTGACTGCACAACTTGTGTCAATCATGGCACTCGTTCAACGCTCAGCTGCAAAACGGAAGGCTGTGCAGTCTAACTTATTGAATAGGAGGGCTAGCCTATTGGAAATGAGGACAAGTCTACACTTGTATCCATGCTGGACGTATTTGACGACTGTTGACGATTGGAATTTTCTTTCCTACCACTTTTGGATCCTTGAATCTACCGTTATATTGGAAGGGCGCACTCACGGGAAGTCACAATATCAGCAACAAGCCAGGATCTCCTTGCCGACGATTGATATCGCTATATGTGACCAAGTCCGACTCCATGATTATTGTATGCTTGACAACATGACCGTGGGCTGTTTCTAAGGCGTACCATCTCGATTCTTTTAAGCGGGCGGGCGTCCATCTTTCTTTAAGATTATACCCCTTGGTCCGTTCGTCTCTATTTCATTTTCAATGGCAGCAGCCAACAACACACTCCCTTCCTTCGTCGAGCTCATGGAAACTTTGGGTATCGACCCGGTAACCAGAATCCCTGAGCAATCCTCTTCACGTTCTTCTCCTTCTTCTCCTCAGCTGTTGGCTTTGCCAACTCTGTCACCTTCGAGGTCTAGGTCCAGCCCTTCACTCCGCGATCCTTCGATGTCTCGTAGCAAAGGCGCTAGGTATTCTCCTTATGCACCCACTGTTGTAAGCTTTTCTTTATGTTTGCATTGTCAATTGCTTACCCAGACTGTTTCGCAGGCGCCAGCCAGCAGAAGAGGAAGCGTTTCCTCGTCCTCATCTTCCTCTCCTGAATTGGAGCGAACTTCCCTGCGGGTATGTGTCGCCGTCTTTGATCTAATTGTTCCTGATCCAAGTTAGGCTTATTCTGCTTCCCCTCGTCTCTCGTCTCCGCGCTTGCGTCGCCGGATTGACAACAAACTCACTGTGAACGTATTCGGTTCTTCTTCAGACCTTTCTGCAAATACGCCGATATCTAGTTTTGTGCGCCGAAAAACACCAGGCGTCTCGCCCACGTCTCCCACATTTTTGGCTGAATCTCCAACCGCTTCTCCTTCCACCATGCCATTTTCTTTGCCCACTCTTCCACCTTTCTTTCCTCAGTCTGCCTCATCGGATTCGTTCCCCGTCACTCCCAACTCAGACATCGGTGATTTTCCGGCGCGTAATTCACCTGATTGCAAGAGTACTCTCCTTCCCGATGCCCACGACACAGGGCTTGTAAGACGACCAAGGCGTACAGGCATTCGCATATCTACGCCCCCCGATCTAAATGAGAAACCCCGCCGTATCGTCGCGTAACATGTGCGTGCTGTGCGATGTTGTATTTCTAAGGACTATGATACTGTACCATTATTGATCTCTTTTTCCAACTGCTACTCCATCTTTTTGGACACTACGCTCTTTTTCCCATTATTATTGGTTTCTGGTACGGTAACTGTAACTGAAAAATATATTCAAAGCAAATCACTTGCCGGGGTGAATTTGGATTCGTCTGCGATGGAGATCTAGATTGTCTTTCACTACTTACTGCGCATGCGCGCTGCCGAAGGAGATACATCGGCACATGCTGAGACGAGTTATAACTAGCCTTCGGCCGAAAACGACTGCGTCATCGGCCGAACAGTTTTGTATATTTACGCCACTTGGCTCACCTTCGCTAACAATGCCTACTCTCCTCAGTGCGCCGCGTACTCTCTACGATAAGATTTGGGACGATCACGTCGTGTATGTTCCATTCCTTAATTTATCATTTTCTAAGTACATTCCCAGCGATCAGCAGCAAGACGGCCTAGCCCTCATCTACATTGACCGGTATGTATTTCTTGCTTTTCTACTCGTTCTCACACAGTCCAAGTCACCTCATTCATGAAGTAACAACTCCACAAGCATTCGAGGGATTGTAACATTCTCTGTTTTTCTTTGGCTCTACTTTTATGGGTTTCCAGGCGTAATGCAGGGCGACGAGTTCGCAGACCAGATTGCACTCTTGCTACTGTGGACCATAACATTCCGTATGTCTGAATCTCGATTGTATGGCTAGATGTGGACTCTGCCACCAGAACTGTGTCAAGAAAGACTTTCAAATCAACTGGGTCCTTCATCGAAGAACCGGAATCTCGCGCACAATGTCTCGCTTTCGAGGAGAATGTCAAAGAGTTTGGAGTTACTTATTTTGGCATGGACGACAAGCGGCAAGGTATTTAAAGACCAACATATCTCATTCGCAGTACCGATTTCTTAGGAATTGTACACATTATCGGACCTGAGCAAGGATTCACGGTACACACAGTTCGTAGCAAATGGTTTGACTGATCTTTCTATCTAGCTTCCAGGTATTACATGCGTTTGTGGAGATTCTCATACTTCCAGTGCGTACTCTGCGAAGATACCAATGATGTACTGACCATATTATCTTTAGCACATGGTGCTTTTGGTTCGCTTGCCTTCGGTATAGGGACAAGTGAAGTTGAACACGTCCTTGCCACTCAGACTCTTCTTCAAAAAAAGGGCAAGAACATGCGTATAACTGTCAATGGGACTCTTCACGAAGGCGTTACTTCGAAAGATGTGATCCTTCATATCATCGGCGTCATCGGCACAGCTGGAGGGACTGGAAGTGTGATCGAATATGCTGGATCCGTCATTCGTGGCTTCAGCATGGAGGCTCGCATGAGTATCTGCAACATGAGTATTGAGGCAGGTGCTCGTGCAGGAATGGTCGCCCCCGATGATGTCACATTCGCTTATCTGCGCAACAGACCCCTTGCTCCGAAAGGCGAGGTCTGGGATCAAGCAGAAGCATACTGGCGTGCCCTGAAATCAGATGATGGTGCAAAATTTGATATCGAGGTCAATATCAACGCATCTGACATCATTCCTACTGTGACATGGGGTACCTCACCGCAAGACGTGGTGCCCATCACAGGCATTGTACCAGATCCCACTACTATCCAAGACCCAGTCAAACGCGCCTCTGCGGAGAGGTCCTTAGCATACATGGGCCTCATCCCCAACACCCCTATGGAGCAGATCAAAATTGACAAGGTTTTTATCGGTTCTTGTACTAACAGTCGCATCGAGGATCTGCGCTCAGCGGCCCGAATTGTGCTTGCTGCCGGACCGGATGCTAAAGTTGCGCCAAACATTTATGCCATGATTGTCCCTGGCTCAGGTCTTATCAAGAAGCATGCTGAAGCTGAAGGTCTTGATGCCGTTTTTAAACACGCCGGGTTTGACTGGCGCGAAGCGGGCTGTTCGATGTGCTTGGGGATGAATCCCGATCAACTTAGGCCCGGAGAGCGATGTGCTAGCACAAGTAATCGCAATTTTGAAGGAAGGCAAGGTGCCGGAGGGCGCACGCATCTGCTTAGTCCTGCTATGGCAGCCGCAGCAGCTCTGACCGGGAGCTTGACTGACGTACGCAAGTTCCTAGGTACAGCTGCTCAGGCCAATATTTCTGCCGGTCCGAAATTAAAACTTGCTAGCGCGTTGGAGTTCATGGATGACCCTGTGCTTCCTCCCCCCACCCCACAATCACCCCGTAGCGCATCGTCGACAGGTGTCTTACCCCCGTCCGGTGCTCCGTCGACTGTACAGAAATTCACTGTTCTCAAAGGCATCGCAGCGCCAATGCACATCGAAAACGTGGATACAGACATGATCATACCCAAGCAATTTTTGAAAACAATCAAGCGTACTGGTCTTGGTGATGCTCTTTTCTATACCCTTCGAAGAGATCCCCACAGTGGAAAAGAGACGGATTTTATTCTTAATCGTGAACCTTACAACAAAGCCAAAATTCTCGTGTGTACAGGCCAAAACTTCGGTTGTGGAAGCTCTCGTGAGCATGCTCCATGGAGCTTGTAAGTCACCACATTGTTTTCTGTGATCAACAACTAACTGCTTTGTAGAAATGACTTTGGAATTCGTTCTGTCATAGCGCCAAGTTTTGCTGATATTTTCCGTAATAATGCCATGCAAAATGGCATGTTGCCGATTGCTCTCTCGAAGGAAGAGTGTCATGAACTGGCCAAGGATGCTGAAGCAGGCTTGGAATTGGAAATCGACCTGGAAAAGGAAGAAATCAGACGTGTCAATGGCAAACCGCCTGTGACATTCGTAACGGATGCATTCCGTCGGCACTGTCTTCTGAATGGTTTGGATGACATCGCTCTTACCTTGCAGAAGAGTTCTTCAATCGAACAATTTGAACATCAAAGGAGCGAATTTTGGCCGTGGCTAGATGGATTTGGATATGAGACACGCAAAATATCTGTAGGCGTGAAAGAAGGTGCAAAGAAAAGCATGGACTGGTAAATGAAAAGAATGATGTAGTCACTCAGTGCATTCTATTTCTGTTGAGATCACGTTCCGCCATTTGCTCCTTGCAACGACGACCATGCCTGCACTCATTGCCAATGGGAATTCTGTTATGGCTCCTGAAATTCAACAGGAGCGGTCTTCGAAGGAACCGTATGTGAGGCGCCTGTCCACACAGCACACCCAACCGAGTCAGCAGAAAAGTGCACCTCGGCGTTCGAGCAAGCCAATCATCAATTGGTTCCAGCGCAAGCTGGCTGGCACAGTCAGAGCCAAGCGAGCAGAACCCGTACAGAGTCGCAATGCTGCGATACCTTTGAAAGTAACAAACAGAGTAACTTCATCACCTCTACCTTCAGCGGGACCCGTGTCTGCAAGACAGCAGGGCAGAATGGAATCGCTAGTAGCTCGCCGGAAAACTATATCATTGAATGGTGATGATGACGGTCGTCGTTATTCGTTGAATTCTAACGAGGACGAAGAAACGTCTATTGATAATTCCTCGATGGCTCGAGAATCAACTTGGTCTCCCGCAAGCGCACTCGAGGCCGACGAGGACGCGTCTCTGCGCCCGATACCGCCAAGCGGACCGCCTTCACCTTCGCCATCTCGTTCTTCATCTTCGTATCTGTCAGATCCACGGACATTCAAAAGTATTGCAGCCAGCACAAAGCCGACAACTTTGCTGAGCATTGACTTGAATGGGAATGGAATGGCGCACATCGCCCAAGCCCCTCTTACGCCATCTCAAATAAGTCGTTTTCCTGTCCATGTCCGTTCATCATCTACTGCCACAAATCCAAACCTACTGAGCAGCGGTGCGTCGACAACTTTTTCTGCTCTGCCTCCTTCCCCGCATTCCTCCAGACCGTCGTCTATTCAGAGTCCAAGCTCGCCCACAAATCATCCAGGGAACATAATACCGTCAGTTCAAGCCCCTTTACATACAGCACATCACCCTCGCAACAATCCGCGTCCTTCGTCACCTCCTTTGGATAACGCATCTGTGTTGACTCTTGCATCTTCTGCTTTTGCAATGCCCGGACTACGTACCCCGGGATGGCCATCCGCACCACCATCGGCATTTGGTGCGAGTGATTCTATCTCGCACTTTGATGGTAGTGCGATTTATGCGGATGCAGAAAGCTCCAGTCAACTAGGTGAAGATGACCGCGTGGACGAAGGAGATGCGAGCCTTCGCGCACTTCGGCCTCGTAGCTCACGTAGAGGAAGTTGGGAAAGTGAGGCTAGTCGTTGGAGCGCGAGGATTCAAACAGGATCGGGAACTCCTTTGACTCGGGAAAGAAGCGTGTGGACATCAAACAGCAATAATGTCGAAAATGAAGATCCAGAGGCAGTCGAAAGCACGGCAACTGACAACACGGAACATTCAGTGCTCGAGCCTCTCGACACATCTCTATCGCCCACGGCCACCACTGAAGGGGAGCCCACTCCAAGAAATCCTTCAACTTTTAATGAGCCTGAGCAAAACTGCTCTCGTACTGTTGAGGACAAACATGAGTTGGTCAATAGGGAAGGACAATTGTAGTTGTTTCATTGTATATATCATTGTGTTATTTGAAACGGTATTTGCGAACAAAGCGAAGCCTTGTGATGAGCGGTATAAATTGACACTTGACTCTCTTCTACATCGATCCATGTCTTCACCATCGCCTCGTATCATCGGCACTCTTGTTGTCGTTGTACTCAAGGCTGTAAGTAGCTCGTAGATCTCTATTTTTCAAGCTCAAGCTTGCAGAATCATCTTCCCAACAAGCGTCACATTGGGAAGCAGGATCCCTATTGTGTAGTCTCGGTGAACGGCGACAAACGCCGCACCAAGGCAATCAAAAGAGGTGGCCAACACCCTGAGTGGGACGAAGAAATCCGGTTTGAAATACAGGAAATTGTCGAGCCGGATAGTCTGAACGAAGATGGCACTCCTCCGCCGTTACCACCAAAAGCTGGCAGGTCTATGAAGAACATGAACATCGAGGGTGGCAAGACGATGAAGATAGCTTGCTATGCCGACGACACTCGAGAGCCGGATTTCATTGGAGAGGCAGACGTTGACCTCACAGAAGTTTTGACCAAAGGCGAATGCGATGGTGAGCTCGATGGCATCGATATATGTCGCTAATCATTGTTAGAATGGTTCACTCTCATGAACAAAGACAAATTTTCGGGAAAGGTCTACCTTGAACTGACTTTCTGGTCGAATGTACGCATTTATCTTCATCTACCACTCAGCCTAAAGCCATTGTAGGAACCTGCTCCAGAGAAAAAGCCTAATACAAAGACTATATTAGCGAAGACCGATAAAGACTACGGTGGCCCCGGCTCGTTCTTTGCTTCTAACGATGTTACAAGTATTCCTCCAACACTGAGACCCAGCCAGCAGTCGAGGACTGCGTCTACGAGCGTTGTATACGACCACATTCGTCGCCAGTCAGACTCAGTAGCTCCACCTTCGATGCGTTCGACTTCACTCGCTCAACTGGACCTTTATAGTCCACCGTACGAAAGAGGAAATCAAACTGCCATCGACAATATCACAAATGAGTTCGCTGAACTTGGTGTGGCAGAACCTCGGAGACGGGAAAGCTATCCGGTAAGTTACATATCTGGCTTGCTCTGCTTTTAGACTGACTTGTCCTCTTAAGCCACCACAAGGCGGATTTGGACCAAGACCATCTATGTCGCAGTCATCCCACATTTATGATCCTACTTTGTCAGACCCAGCTTCAGTCTATCGACCTCTCACTCCTCCGGGTCAAGGGAGTTTGCATCATCGAAATTCTGTATCCGCTTCATATCATATGCTTTACCAACCGCAGTATGAGACTGCACCAGCCTCATCGTACACTCCAGCTCCTCCTTCACGCGGTCCTCGATATAGCATTCCATCTACTTCTTCAGGATTTGTGTCAGTTTCCATTAGTACTCCGTCTGGGTTTGCTCCCCTAGGCCCCGAGCCTCCTGGTTTTAGTGTACCGCTGTCGCACACACCAGCCCCGTCAGTTTATTCACATTTTAATCAAAGCTTTCCTGCAGGTTCACAGACCCCTATTCCGCCTGCTAGTTCCTTTTCGCCTCAGCCATTTACGCCCCAACATCCTTATGTTTACGGTCCATCGTCAACACCATTACCAGGACCACCTCCACATCTGGCTTACGCACCTACTGGGAGTCCTTCTCACGACATTGTTCAGTCTCATCTTCCAAATGGTTCGCTGCCTTCCAGTGCGCCTCCAAGCACTGCTACATCTCGACCCCTTCCGCAACCTCAGGTCTATGCCAGTCAGCACACACAGCTGAATTATGGGTTGCCAAGTCCGCACGAGCATGCGGGACATTTCAGTCCGCCTGTCAGTTCATTCAATTATCAAAATGTGCCGCCTCCGCCTCCGTTGCCATCCAATGAACCGCCATCGCAAAGTTCTGGATTCCAGCCACAGCCTCTTCCTATTCCCCCACCTCCGCCCATCGACTACCAACAGAACAGTCCAGCATTAGACTACCAATCGCGTCCAGTATATCCAGGTCCTCCGCCCCCACCTCCACCAGTTCCTCAGCCATACCCACAATCAAGTTGGGCATAGATTCTTGCTGCCTTGCTTCGTACAAATAACATGCACATGTATCTTTCTGCAAACTAATTGAATGTTTTTGATGTCGTTGTGAAAATATTTACGGTTCATCATGAAGGCTCGCTTTTCTCAGCTTGCTCTCTGCCTATGAGCCACTTGTTGATTTCCGTTTCAGAAGGCACTTTCCCTTGCTGTGTGAGCTCCAAGCGAGCTTGTCTACGAATCGCATTTTCTTCCTATTGGGTACGTGCATGACTGACTTTGAAAATGTATGCATACGTACAATCCGTCGACGCGCTTCGTATTGAAGGAGAGCGTTCTCTGCTCCGAAGACGACGCCAACCATTGCAACTAGAGAAAAACATTTTAACGTGCGCAATCGATGTAGGTTCGTCTTACTGACAGCCAGTAACTAAGAATGCTTTGAAAGCCAATGTCTGACGACGAAACAAAGGCCAAAAGTAATGCCCTAGGATCACAAATCCGGTTCCAATCGCTGTCGTTCTTGCACCCCCCTGTCGGTCGTTTACAGTGGGTACTGCAAATTAAATCAAATACAATACCTCTGCTGCTGCTTTCATTTGAATTTCTCGAGCTTTTGAGGCATCTGCAAGTCTCCGAGCTCGTGCCTCCCGACTGCTCATGTTACACGTTACCTAATTTGTTACGCCACAACTTCCAAGTCTACACCAACTCATCACGCCTGCAGCCTCGCACATCACTTTGACACTGAATCTGATAAGTAAGGCTTGCATAGTCTGTTCAAGTTGTGTCGATCCTATGTCATCGGCATATCACATCCGACTGTACCGGTGCCTTTCTCAAATTCTGAGATCCGAGATAATCCACATTTCATTTCTCCCTATTTCTTCCCGGCCACTCAGCTATATCAAATGGAATCTCCGACATACTCAATATATTTCGGTTATCTATATCCGCCGAGAAGGACGACCATAGAAGTTAATCTTGTCGACTACTTGCTTGCGTGCAAAAAACATGTTGCAATGGTTCGAGGGTTTACGTCTGCCATAGGGTCCACCGAGCCGGACAAGGACCAACATAGGACGCGTCCATCCATGGTACCTACGTCTTGGAAGCTGTTACAATTTTCGTCGGCTAACGCCGGCAATTTCCACAACGATCTACTATCCAAGTAACTGTTCCAAATGCTTCACTAGCGCTGGTGCATTGCTGATGTCTAAGTTAAGAGGTACAGTATAAGGTTCGTGCATTCGAGATTAACTTCTATCGTTTGTCGGACTGTCATTGCTTTCTTTGTTCCCTCCTTCCACTGAAAGGTGCCTGAGTTGCCCTTTCTGACACGTCTTTTGATGCCCTGTATGTTGCTGGAACCAGATTGTTTAGCATCCTGTGTGAAAGAAGATGGGGCCTACCTTATCTTGCGTTCCTTTCAACCGGATCCAGTGGGCCCGACATGCTGAAGGCATGCTGACCTGAACCCCGGATACAGGATACCGAACACGTTCATGGACGAGGCTTCCGAGATGGGAGCCATTATATCTGATCGGATATGCCATATCGAGAACGCCCCGTGTCGAGAAAGAAAATCATTGATATTCAGTATACAGTATGTCGTTTTTTTTCTGTGTCAAATGCTGTGAAAGACTTACGGGGAGTGCCGAGCTGGGCTGTAAGTTGACTCGTGTACTTGATCGTGCAAGGCTGGAATCTACAATCGGAGTCTGCTCCACTGACCAAGTCTCAACGTGAACGAATCTTCTACGCGCCACGTTTCTGCTGGGTAATCCATCTTTATCTTGTCGCCATGTACACGTTTCCGATCGTCTGTTTACTCACATCAGTAGAAAATCGAGAAGATGTTACCAATCGACAAGTATAAAGCCAGTTTATTTTCCACCCGAGTTCCTCATTTTCTCCCTTTCCACAAAAATGACCACCGCAAGCGACAACATTCTGTCTTGGACAAATCAGGATCCACGCGAGAGCCAACTTTTTAACTCTTGGGGTGTTATATATCGCTTCCAGGTCCTTAACCTACCCACTCCCTCCGAGTCATATTCTGAACTCCGTGCAGACCAATGTCAACCCAAACGGCACCAGCGTCACGACTTTGTGGCGTGCCATCCGTCCAAATAAAGAAGATCGAGTCGCTAAACTTGAGTGGGCTGCAAATGGTGGTCTTGGACGCGTCGTTATTGGCAAAGTCCGTTTCAAACAGTTCTGCCAAAGTCTAGCTCTGACTATGACATGTCACAGAATGCCTTACCCATGTCTGACCTTGTCCTTGTAGACCCTTGCGTCTTCGTGCGTGATCATGATACTCTTCACTTGTCACATTTCGAACGCATCCCCAGGGTGGTCGGATATTTAATGGACCGGATGGTTTACAATACCGTTGGCGGCCAGGTAGTACAGGGGCTGACATTGTGGTGAGTGTCCATGTCTGTAAGCTTTCTGAGTGCTCATAGTTGTGTCAGCTGCAGGATTCCAATGGCGAAGTGATCGCCTTCTTTCAGCCGACCCGTCCGACCCGCTACCAAATAGGTGACGTCTACGGCGAACTGCACTTTGTGCGTTCAGCGGGGGCAGGCACTGTGGTAAGGTTATTTTATGCCACTCTGCATCAAACTCACTTACTCAGATGCACCCTCCAATGATGGATATTGTGACTATCACTGCCATGTTGTACCGTTTTTGCGCACTGTTTAATCTGTGACATTATATTTCCGTAGAGAACATTCCTTGGATCTCGGTCAACAGTGTAATACCTCATGTAACATCCCCATTGTAAAATATACCAGCGCTCACATTCACCCATCGATAGTGGGACCATCAGACTCATGTGGGAAACGAGTGAGATTCAATCTGAACACGATGCAGCGATTTCAATTTCATCATCAGGTATGATGTCTAGGATTCCAGGTCACCAGATCCAACCTCGTTTTCATAGCTTTACTTTGGACTGTTCCACTTGTCCCTCTGATGACACAACATCGAGTATTTCGTCCACGGTACGTATCACCCACTCAGTCCCTTCGTCACTGGAGAGCCATGTATCTTCTGCACTGAGCGTTTGGATCTGACGCGCTTTCAGTAGCCCAAAGACATGACTGGTCAGCTGCGGCACGACGCGTTCTTCGGCGCGTAAACAAGCTATGCCTACAATAGAACCGAGGGCCCGACTGAGATTCCCCTGATCAGGATCATTCGAGTCGCTGTCATCAGAATACTGCTTCGTTTCCCCGGGCAGTGGAGACAGAACTGTGCCGTAACTCTGGATTATGAAGGCTGAGACGCCGAAAAATAGTGAGTGGCGGTGGATCAAAAAAGAAGGAACCTTGAGAAAGGAATGCGAACACAGGATGCTGGAAAAGGGCAAAAGGCATGAACGTGATGATACTCACAGATAAAGTCTGGATGATAAGATCTAAGTTTGTCACGCAGTTTGTCTGCATGAGGCATATAGATGGAATCCCAGAGAAACCTGCCCCGCTTAACAGTTGATTCGATGTTCTCGGGAGTGGCTAACCTGAATAGAAGTGGCCCCAATGAGTTAAGTGGGATACAGGGAAAAAGATTTGTACCTCCTGGAATACTTCCTTAAAGCCGTCTTTACTTCGTCGTCAAGTGCTTCATTCAAGGCAGCGAGGGAAAGGATGACCTGCAAATCCATTAGTTAACCTTGAGGCATGACGAAAACGAATGCTGACTCGAGGTACACCAACAAATATAGTACTTTTCAAAGCGGATTCCCTGATGATAGCAGCCTTGTTCACTGATTTTGCCAAACTTGTAGTCGAGGAACCGTCATTGGTGACGAAGCGGTATAATTCTCCGATGGTAGAGGGTCTATTTACTGTTAGAAGGGTGCATGTCTGAGCGGCAATAAATTGAAAGCGATTGATTGGGTTTCTAGCAAACCGTGAGCACTAGCCATCCGGTCTCAGCCTTCCGATGGACGGCGTCTTGGTGCGTCTTTACCAACAGTTGACGTAGTTGGGGGACCGCTGGACTCGGAAGTGGATGCGGATTGCGCAATGCTAGCAACTGTTTGATGGCACTAGGCAGATGCCTCACCATCGCACGACCCAGGTTGCAACAGCTCACATGACCTCGACAATTTCCCAGCCTCTAGTACAAAAACAGACAGTACGTTGTGAGGAAGAGTTCTATATGCGTCCATATCGACTTATGCATGGATATACATATCCCCCAGAGCAGTCGGCTTTCCACTACTGGCCATAAGCTGGTTCAAAGGATTGACGTTGACCATATCATGGCCCAGTCTGCTTCCGGTAAGAAATTGCGGAGGAATGAAACCGTTATTACCCAAAAGCAAAATAAGCCTGCACGTATGCAGCTTGGTCCATCCAGGCCGTGACGGTGGCCATAAACTCGAATACTTCCTCCTGGTTGCATTGAGGGCCACCGTTGAAATTTTGACAAGCAAACTCTGTCACCCATATAGGAAGATTGAATGTTTGATAAAAGTCTTCGACATAACGAATGAAGTTGTCTGCTCCTACATCGTACCAATGGAGTGCCAAAGCATCAAACTTGGGAAAAATGACATTCAAACTTGGCAGGCAAATTTGCAAACCCACCGTGCATGAATCACATTCGCGGAAAAAGTCTTGCATCCACGTCTTACCTGAGGGGGCGTTTGTGACTGCCGGCGACACGAGTTTATACCCTAGCGCTTCTAATGGCTGAATATGAGACTTCCAGAGTGTAGCGGCTAGAGAAATAAAAAAAAAGCCTGACAGTGATTTCACACACCGTCTTGTGGCGACATCTCTGCTTGATGTTCCTGATTTGGCCTTGCAGACTATGAGATAGAACGAGACGAACAGAGGCTCGACTTGCTCGTTGAATCCCAGAACATAGTCTGCATAACCTCTCACAACAGTAGCTTTGAAAAGATCGGCCTGATTTTCACCCCAAAGCCTGGAAATCATTGCTTAGGAAAGGAAACGATTGAAGAAGAAGAGCAGAACATCGGGACGCAGTTGAAGCCGAGCTCTTTCGCCTGGGACGGACAGTCGGGGCTCCAAGTGTAAAGACTGAGCAAGATCAGGAAAAGGATAGACTTGTGGCTATGACCTGACTAGTTTGTCCTGTCGGTCTTGTAAAACTGATATTTGTGAGCGATTTACGCTGAATGCAGTGTGCTCGTATGTTTACCTTCAAGGAAGGGTCGTTCCCGTTGGGCCAAGCTAGGCCGACTTTTTTTTCAAGAGAAGCTGCGAGAGACCTATGTCTTTGCCTGGTAGCAAGATCACTGTGGGAGTCCCGAGAATGAATGAGAGGCAGACACAGCAGAACAGTCAGGAGTCTGGAGGCCATAGGGATAGCAGACGATGGCTCAAAGTGCCTATAAGAATGAACGCATTATACTTTTGCATCGTAAATCCGCGGATGCGGCTAAGATTGCGAGGCTAGCCCGACCAAAGACCACGACCTGACGATGATACGCGGAGATGCTGTACAGCTGAAACAGGAAGATTTGATGGGATGGAAATAAAATTGGGCGGAGTCTGAATCATCTGCCTTGTTGTCACCCTCAAGTTTATTGACACGAATCGTTCGTCCAGCTCAACAACACACCAGTTCCATAGCCAAAAAATGTCTGAAGCCCCAGCAGCCACAGTCACAGAAAATGGCGTGCCTCCGACGCAGGAAAAACCCGAAGAAACCCCTGGCTACAAGGTCGTTTCTTAGCTTGAAAAGTCTGCCTGTCTCACTCTGTTATCAGGTTTTCGCAGGAAATCTCGCGTATTCCACTACGGATGAAGGGCTGAAGGCTTTCTTTGCACCTGTTCAAAGTGATGTGTACGTGCCACCTCATCGCACAGCCTTTTGATAAACAGCGCTCTAGTATCTCTGCCCAGGTTATATTGCGAGGCACTCGCTCCGCGGGCTATGGATTCGTCGCTCTGACTACTGCAGAGGCCGCTCAAAAGGCCGTCGAAGCCCTTGACAAGCAGGAGCTCGATGGTCGCCAGGTAATTGTAGAAATTGCCAAGCCGTCTGAACAGAAGGACAAAGAGAAGAAGGAGAAGAAGTCTAAGAGGAGACCCGGCAGGCGTGGCAGCAAGGCTGTTCCCGGGGAGGTTTCAGAGGCCGAAGCAAACGGTGACGCATTCAAGACTGATGGCGAGGCCCCCGCTACCAACGAAGCCTCGAAACCCAAGAAGAAGAAGAAGGCAGTAAGTATCTTGTTTGTCGTCCTTACTCCTAACTATCTGCAGCGCAAGCCCAAGACGAAGACCGCTGAAGATGCCGCTGCAGTCGAACCCCAAGTTGCAGCTGAATCCACAGACCCTGTCCCCAAGAGGAAGGCTCGCAAACCCAGGGTACCTCGTCAACCCCGTCCTACTGGTGAGGACCCTGTCGGCGAACCTTCCAAGAACGTGCTTTTCGTCGCCAATCTAGGTTTCAACATTGACGACACTGGTCTGAGTGCTCTCTTTACCGACGCCGGAATCACTGTTGTTTCCGCTCGCGTTGTTCGCAGGCGCTGGGGTAAACCTAGACGCAGCAAGGGTTATGGCTTCGTCGACGTCGGCAGCGAGGAAGAACAGAAGAAGGCCATCGCCGCTTTGGAAGGCAAAGACGTCGGTGGCAGGCCTCTCGCTGTCAAGATTGCCGTCAATACCCCTCAGGAGGATGAGGACAAGCCTGACGATGCTCCCGCTGCTACCGCTTAATGATCATTAAGACTTACTGACTTCTGTGCCTTCCACTCATTATCTCCTTACAGTATCGCTACGTTATCTTTTATATGACAATCAACTGCGGCTCATCGATTACTTGGACTCGTAGATTCTTTTTTTCTTCGTGTTCGAGTACTCGAGGCTCTCAGCGGTCTGGTGTCTTTTCTTAGTTTACTATGTGTCGATGTAGGTTCCAATACGACACTCGGTCATGACTTTATTTATGTAAGTAACTGATGTCTGCCTCCAAACATCATCATGTCTGATGAGGAGGACTATCTTTCCGACAAATTTTTGGTTGGTGGGCACGTTGAAAAACCAAAGACCTACAGGCAGCTTCGCAGAAATGCAGAGAGACTGTCGAAGCTGAAAGACGAGCAGAACAGACAGAAAAGTCGACGTCAACTTGAACTGGAGTCTCGGGAAGAAGGCCTCGGCAAAAGTCTTTTCAGCAGAGTTAACGAGGAGCAAGGATCAGGCAACAAAGCACTCTCAATCATGCTCAAGATGGGATTCAAACCTGGCCAATCTCTCGGTAAAGCTGAAGAGCCGGACCGTCCTCCACCTTCCGAGGAAGCGATAGACATCGCGACCAAGTCATCCTCACACAGAGCAGAGCCATTGCCGCTGAATGAGTGGCAAGGTAGGCCTCACTTTGCAGTTCCTTGTTATTGTGATCGCGTCGTTCATAGGAAGGACCGGAATTGGCGTCCGAAAGCGAGCACGTTCACCCTCGTCTACAGATAGGATTGCTAAAATGGCAAAAATGGCTGAAAGCACAGCACAACTCGATTTCCGTGATAGAAGAAGGCGGATCTATGAAATTACATCTGCTCAAGGCAAACTTGGTCAGTTGTGATTGCAAGTGAATGCCTTTCTTATGCCCAAATTCAGTTTCTGCTCAACGAACTTGTGTAACCTTAGACGGAAAGGCCGGGAAATCGGTATTTCAAAAAACTCTGCTCGATCCTGATTGACTGTTCCTCAGTTTAATGTTCTGTGGCTGAATCCGCAAGACCCTGACACATTTCCTGCTGGTTTAATAGATGCATTGGCCCTACACGCCAATTTGGAACTGTCTTCGCTGCAACCACACCCTTTTGAACCAGAAGAGGCTCGTCTTCGTCGACAGATGCAGGCAGACTCCCTTTCCAGCGCTAGTGAAGACGTGATAGATCCTGAGCCCTACTCGGATATTTTAGAAGAGGTTGTTCATTTTCTGCGTCTCGAGGCAAGTGATATCGACAACTGCGTGTATCTACTTACCGTCTTGCAGGCCCCAGATCGACTTCTTTTGGTGCTTTCCTACTTGCGTGAAAGATATTATTATTGCTTCTGGTGTGGATCCGAGTATGAAAACGAGGAAGAGTTGGAACAACAGTGCCCTGGGCCAAATGAAGATGTTCATGACTGACGACATCATCGCTGCATTGGACCGACATCCGACATCGTGTATAGGGCATGATGACTACTAGCCGATGGTTTTCAGGTAGTGTATACTGTAAAATAATAGATGCCAGGAACAGGATGCGAAGCATAGAACGTGGTGTACCTTAGTCCATGCACAGATATAGTCTCAGAAACAATGGTCACGTGTTTGATTGTGGCTTGAACAAAGATATGTAAACAATAAGTAAACCTGTCTTGCGCAAGAACTTCCTAATAATCATCAATGGCAAAGTCCAAAAAGTAAGCGGTTGCGTTGTGCGAGGATGATTTAGAAATCTGACTGTGAAACTAGCCACACCAACCACAACCAAAATAAAAAAGCTCACCGTAATGGAATCCGCAAACCACAGACTCACAGCACTCGCTCACTAAAGGGTGTAAGGAAAATGCTCATTGTGGTCCGCTCTCTGAAGCATAGTGCAGGTTGATCCCAAATTTCGGCGCAACGCTAGGCATGCATTGAACGGATCGGTACGCCTGCATTGGCTTGCTCCGAGTTGTTTTTAACCGTCTTTGAACAGCGAAAAGCACGGCAAGCAGCAAAAGAATGATGTACTTTGAAGGCGTTGTATTGTCGAAGAGCCTTTAAGCTTTAAGACCTATATACTGCTATGCTCGTTCATTCCAATAATCAAGCAATATCATCCAGATACGACACGAGGAGTTGATCCCTTGGCACGATCCAAAGTTGCCCTCAACCTCAACGCCTGGTGTCCGGTCAGGAAAGAATAACGAAGGCGGATTGGGGACTTACCGCAGCGTCTTCGGGTCTGAGAGCGCCTTTAGCCATATTATGCCTATTCAAACGTATTTTGGACGTCCTAGTGGTTCGTAGGTGCTCATTTTCTGCCAGGAATTCGCGACACTGGTCGTCTGTGACCGGGTGGCCGTCAAGAAGGGCAAAGAATTTGCGCCGAAGGACTGTTTTGATCTTGTCCAACGCATAAGATGTGTACCAACCATCGCGTTCCTTGCATCGTGAGACACAGAAGTGAGCGTCTTAAAAGTTAAACTTACATCACAAGTTTCTCGAAGTTCATCCGTTGTATCGATCATTGACTTGAGCATTGCATCTTCGATGTCACACAATTGGAATGCAGCTGTTTCCTGAGTCAAAGTCTGCCCATCAAATATGTGTGATGTCCTAGCAATGTCAACAAAACAAAATGAGTAGTTTAAGACAAACCTGCTATTCTCCGCTTCTTTAATCCTCTCGGCAGCGGCAGCGACTCTATCCTGACGTCTGGTCATGACTGACGGTCTGGAGATTGGATGGTTTGCATTCCTGAGGTAGACTCTTTGGTAACTAGAAAAGGTTAGCGGATAATTAGCCGTTTAGGAGACCTACATCCGAGCATTGATATCCTTACGAGGATCATAACTAAATCTAACGAGTGTATCCCTCCATGGACCATCTTGAAAAACATAACAAACCAAGGAGAGGAGGACTTTGGAACTATAGAATGAATGATCAGACAATGAAGGGGAAGGAGTGTCACTCACTTCAGAATCTCTCGGCTTTCGGCAGGTTTAAACTGGTTAAGCAAAGCCGCGCGAGTCCAGACAGGCCTCTTGGCAAACATCTGGAGAAAAACGTAAGGCCCAATGCAGTAGTTAGAGGAGTCGTGCCTCTTGCACGCGTTTGAGAAGTGCCTGATCAACTTGGTTCTGCATCTCTTCAGCATTGCGAGCAGGCTTATCCGGAACCTAAGGCAATTGAATATAACGCATATTCCGGCCGATGCCACGTACGACGTTATCAGCGAAAGAGATTGTAACAGGACCATAGCCCTTCCATCGCATTTTATTAATCAGCCGTTTACGCTCCTCTCCTGTTTCTTCGTCTATGGAGGTGGAAAGTATGGATGTCGAGTTACTTTTGAAACTACAAAAGACTGAGAAAAACAGATAATATAGCATTGGAGACTACCCGTAAGGTATAGGAATGCTTTGACGGTTAAAGATAGGAGGCGGGAACAATCGAAGATTACTCCGTTGTGGCGAATCCTGCGACGAGGAAGGTGCTTCCTGGCTTGACTCACGCAGCTGTGGATCCAGGTTCATGGTAAACTCCTGTAAAGACAACGATTGGGCAATCGAGTAGTCCCCTTTCTCTGGTGGTATTCTGTACTTCAGAATTGTGTCAACTAACGTGAGATGAGTGGAAGTATTTTTTTGAGGATGGTCTCCTAAGTACCATCCATTTTCTCCATCCCAACACGCAATCTGGCGACCGGATCGGTCATATCAGGTTGGAATTGGTAGTCGGCCATACCTCAATACCAGGATGTGTTACTCTGAAAGAGAAAAAGTGAGCAACTTACTACGAAATCTTGCGGTCTTAGTGACAAGTCCTATTGCCTGGGCCTTATATTCACCGACAGTTTCGTTGGAGCCAGAGGTATCGCGTCTCTTGCGTTTTCTTTTTACAACCTTGAGCAAAATATTATGAGTCGGAACCACATTTCCAGCTATGGGATGTGAAAACGGGTTGTCGGGTTTGTAGCGTAACTCAATCAAAGAGTCTTCTCTGGTAGCACTGCGCTTGAAAGCGTTTTCGAGACTGGTCTGACCACCAAGGGTGCGAATGATGTAGGGAATGGAAGCAGCGGAAACAAATCCTGGATATTCTACCGCATAAACAGGTGTAGAGGGTAGCAAATTATCCATTGCTGCCAAGACCTCACGGTTCAAGACAGAACATGAATTGCGCACGTGAGCGACGCCGTATTTTACTTGAACTTTCCAGCGTTGAAGCCCATTACTTTTGCCATTTCGTGCTTTGAACCATGACTACTGGCTGAAGGGGATAAATTTTAGGCTTACGAGGTCAATACCAGCTTTCTTCATCTCCTCGCCGGCACGCGTCACTGCCTGCCGAAAATCACTATTCATCGAGAGCTTCATCATCTGCATCGTAGTTGGGGCCTTCCCTGGAACGAGTTCAACGCCTGTGTGTACAAGAATGAAAGAATGCCATGAATGTCGATAGTGCTCGTACCTGAGTCGTGAATGATCTTGCCCAATTCTTGCACTGCTGTTATTGCATCGCTGTGGGTCCAACGCTGTTATTGGTGACAATGGACGCCAAGGCACCTACGGATTCTTTGAAAGTCGTTCCAGCAGACCAGACTCCTTCATTGCTGCGTACAGACCATCCGTGTTTGGAGTAGCCTCCGTTGCTTGACGCAGCCGTGTTGAGGAGAACTGACGAACGCGATACTGGCGACAATAATGATTTGAAGAGAGAAGAATGGGACGAGCAGAGCGAAAAGTCAAGTTGGCAGCCAAGGCGTACATTTTGAGTACACGTGACATTTGTATGGATACCGATGACTACTTCTCCATAGAAAGTATTCTGGCAGAGAATCAGGTCTGCTCGTGTTTCAGGTGCAAGGAGTGGACTCATTGTTAATCAGAAAGTGCAGTGCACCTTCAAGCAGGACATTCCGAATATGGGACACATTGGTGGTGGCTCTGAACGCGACGCGAGTTGTATGCAATCGGCTCGCGTTCCCAGCTGACGATATCAACAGATCAAGGTAGCCAGCAAGCTGCAAATTCCCCTATGGCTTGTCTACATATTCATATTCTCGTACGTGTCGATATGGCCAGCTATACTTATCAATGTGAAGCAACTGGGCGGACTGTAACATTCCGCCTCCCTTTGGCCCCAAAGTGCGCAATGCATTGAGGGCAGAGCCTCGCAGTGTGCGTCTGGCGAGTCTCATTGGCGCTGGCGGTCTGTGGTACGGATTTGGGAAAGCAATCAGAGACATGTGCGTTCGAGTCATTCAAGCCGAAAATCATTGAAGCATCCAGTCTGAATGAAGAACAAGCGAAGGAAATTTCAGACGTGTTAGTGACGGTATACTGCATTTTGGTTGCTTTATTTGCGATTATCCATCTCATTTCAGACTTTCAAAACACGTCTTGTCGAGATTGTAGACCAAGCACAGCACTTTGCTGCCCTGGGTCCAGTAGGCGGAGGCACAGGAGCACCAGCAGACAGTGCTCAAGCTTTTCGAGAAGGCTTGGACGCTGTGGAACGCGAATGTTGGTGACTTGAAGTTGGAACACGCCAATTTGCTCACTTGAATGCTAGTATTCACACTCGCGCAAGACAGTGCAAGGCGAACGAAACGGTGGTACGAAGAAAGCAACAAGGCAAAGCGTTAATGTCTATTTCACTTTTTGATCCTGTAGTTTGAGCTCATAGACAAACCTGCAGTCGCATACTTCAATTGAGGCTGCAGCAAAGAAAGCACTCACCATTTGACGCTAGCCCACAGTGCGAGCTCAATGCCAATTAGGGCGAAGAAGTGGACATTTCCTCCTGTGAAAAACAGAAGAGAAAGAAGAACAGCAAGCAAGGCTGCGAAGGCCACGTCGAACACGAGCAGAAACCGGTAATGCAACGACGATCCAGGTTTCAAGATATCTGACAAGAATGACGAGTCTTCCGCCATGGACCAAACAGGACCAAACTATGTTGAATTGTGCTCCAAGTACACTTGATGGTGCTCATCTACTGCCTCTTTCCATTCATACCAATGAACATGCTCCTTATGACCGCCACGATACAGTTTGACGGTTCTGGTGTTATTCGCGCAATCAAACACAGCCATCCACTCAAAATACCGTTCAACGATGGGCGACACTGGTTCCGACTCTATGCTTGAAGTTGCATCATACGGTGCGTAGGGTGCGGGTAGAGATACGTGCTTCAACACGGGCAGTCTGAGTCTGTCCAACTGAGAATCAAAGAGTGCAAAAATACATCTAGTGCACTTTCAACGACGTATCGAGAACGGAATAGGACAGCATACCTGGAAGACAGACGTGAGGTCGTCGCTAGAGCACGAGTGACCAGACTTGCATACGAAGAAATGGTCCACCGTGCCTGATTGTCGCCGCTCAGGAAGTAACTCGATATTTCGTGAAGAATTATGAGCGAAGTTGCATCCAGCGCTATTTTATCATCAACCAGGGCTCCTCGGTCATCTTCAGCCTTTGGAACTTGCAGCAAGGAAAGAAGACCAGCAAGCTCTGCCGCAGTCCTAGGATATCTGATTTATGAACTTCAGCAGTGTCGGTCATACAAGGCAGACACCAACAGAATCTTGACCCGAGAAGACGGACCGGAATACGCAGCAGTAGCCAAACGTTCATCGTTGTAGGTTTGCAACGCAGCAATGAGCGATTGACGTGAAGGTGTTATAAAGAGAACCGACTCGTTTGTCTGAGCCGCATGTGAGATGGAGAGGAAAAACGGGGCTGTTGGATGGAATGGTCCCTTGAAGAGACCAGATCTGAATTCTGGCAATTCTGGCCCTGCGTCAAAGAGAAGCATACAGCCTTTATTTATGTTCTTCACAGCATCTCACAAGTGAGAAGCATACAGCCTTCATTTCTCCACAGCATCTCACAACTATATATAATCAAGAATTCAAGTATTAGGCCAACATTGGTCCTTTTCTGATGCCACGCAGAGCATCCCTTCCCGACGCAGTCATCGCTGCTCAACTTGCCCTTTCTCTGGGCAAGACTGCAGCTCAAATAACTGCTTATTTCGCACCAATCCCTGGCCTTGCTGTCGCCAGTGACCTGCTCTGTAGGCTTCTTCGCTCGTTTATAGCCATCGATCACCTTCGTTTCAGGCACTATTGTTCGTTTATGCCAAAATGAAGGGCAGAACCGGTGTGTTTGACGACAGACCCGTCCTCATTTCTCACTTGTCCCATAGCCATGCCTTTCGCCAGCTCAGAGACAGATGCCATGTCCTCCTTCTATGCCTGAGTGACACCATCTCTACCTCAAATGTCCCAATGACGAATGCAATCAACTCGGTCGTGAGGTTAGGCGCCCTAGATCCCCCGACACGTATCAACCAACTCTTTGCAGTTGTCTCACACAGGTTCAATCAAAAATGGAGGCTTGGAACCAAATATCACGTCTGCAGGCATTTGCCCGGCAGAGCGAGATCAGCAAAGACATTCAAGATTGTCACAGTTTGATTGAAGACTGTCTGAACAACTTTCAGGTCTGCTTTTGCTAGTAATCTTTGGATTCTCATTTGTGGGCAGTTTGTTTCCCATACAGAGATTCATCGATGGCAAGAGGAATTCAGCCGCAACACGGCACACGATCACCAGGAACTTGTAGACTACCTGTCCGAGATCCAGCACTCGCAGGCTATATCCACTCAGGCGCAACAAGAAACCGCTGCGATGGTACGCCAGGTTATGACCCAAATGCAGTTTGTAAGTGACTCTGTTGTATGTGATCGTTGCACTGATGAACTGGTTAGCTCATGAACCAGTCCGTGGCCGACCGAAGACACAACGGCCTCTCTAGCAATTTGTATCAACTGCAATTTCAATCAGGAGAATTATTGCCCAACTTTCACCTCAATTCAGGGGAAGTCGTAAGAATTGGTCAATTCCCTGTCAGCGGAACCGCTGCGATGGACATATACGAAGGCCTCTATCTCCAAAACGAAAAGGTTGCGATCAAGATTATTAGGGCCATCAACGCTAACGACCACAGTATGCGGGTAAGCCCTATGCTTGTGTGTCCATATACTTTGTCGAGCTATGTCATAGAGATTCATGCGAGAGGCCAAAATATGGGCCGAAATTTGGCAAAAAGATCAGGGGCGGCACATCCTTCCTTTCTATGGATTTTGCCAAACTGATGGACCTTTTCCGTATGGCATATCTTGCTAATCGACTCTGGTTTATTGTCCATAGGTACATGGTCAGTCCTTGGCAGCAAAACGGAAATGCGCTGGCCTATGTGAAAAGGTATGACACTTCTGTTGATCACCGACAGTTGGTACGCTCCTTGTCGGCTTTGCCGCAGTGAAGCTCATTCACGTCAGATCAAAGGCATCGCAAAAGGGATCGAAGTGTTACACACAATGAGTCCTCCGATAGTCCACGGAGACATCAAATCAGTCAGTGATTACCGGACGCAACCAATGATTGAATGCTTATCGAATTCAGGCTAACATAGTCATCGATCCGCGGGGCAACCCGCTCCTTACTGACTTCGGTCTATCCCGAGTGGGTGAAAATATTTTCTGTGCTATTCTACATTTGACAGTAAGCTTCATAGATCGTGGAAGATATTACAGGAATACCCTTTACTCAAAGCCGCGGAGTATCCGAGTCTTATCGTTGGTTTGCACCCGAAGTGTGTGTTGGTCAAGGAGTGTTGTCTCTGCACTCCGACATTTATGCATATGCCATGACCATTCTCGAAGTAAGAGTCGTGTGGTGTATCGAGGATGCATTCTAACTGACGTCGCGCCAGCTCATGACTCATGCTCAACCGTATGCCAACATCAAGCACACTACTGAAGTTGTAATACGATCTTCGCGTGGAGAGAAACCTCCGAGACCGAGCGAGGCTCGCATAGTCCAGCGTGGACTAGATGACCAGCTCTGGGAGCTACTCAATGAGTGCTGGAACGTCCAACCTTCTTCTCGGCCACCCATCGCGGAAGTTTTGAATAAACTGAGTACGGGTGCACCGTAAAACACTTGATGTATGTAATAGTGCTGGCTGTAAATTATTCGCGACACGTGATCGTATATGCACCCATTCTCTTCGTATGTGTTACGAAGTTACTATAAGGCCACAGGATGGAACGAGGACAATCTGTTCACCAATTTGACGCGATCTTCAGATGGTGTGTCCTTCCAACGACGTAACTTGATTTGAGCTGTGTAGCGATTCTGGACTTCACTGTTCCGAAAGGCCTTCATTTCTGCGTGTCCAAGTCTCCAAATGCACTGTTCCGAACCACATATTCGATGAACGCTATGCCCTCACTGACTGGATCGGTGGGATACATTTTTACTTCATGTGCGTTGGATATCAAGAATTCCGGGGATGTGAGACTGAAGGAAATGGTGGACCGATTCCGGGTGTATGACCAGCCTAGACGACCTGAAGGTAAGAAGGAAGAATGGCTGGCCGGAAAACGCGTTGATACGAGAGGTGAGTGGCAAGGTGCCAAAGTACAGCTCCTCATGTCAAGATTACCTGTTGTATGGACGGTTCTATTTGCCAACGAGACGACTGGATGCTCTGTACTCAGTACGACTCTCTTCTACAATGCAGGCCGTAGTCGCGGCGATCTCAGAGCCACCTAGTTCAGCTGCACGGCCGGATATTCGGCGGAGCAGTGACCCTAGCAACATAATTCTACATCTACAACATGATGTAGGAAAATGGTGTACTGAATACAGCTGGAGCGCCGAAGATGGGATGTGGGGATTCAAGTTGTTGCACAATTTCGGACGACTGGGCCAGGAGAATGGTGAGCGTCCAACCGGCGTGAAACGAGTGGACGAAGAAGAGCCTGTTGAAGGTGGCTTGAAGGGGCGTTTATCGGCTGGCGCGGAATTTTATTTCAGCGCAAAAGAGCGCAGTGCCGGGGGTCAGTTTGCGTATTCATATGTGATCATTGCTGAACGTGTCTAGTTTCAACTGGTATTCGGTTCAGCACTCTGCCTGATGCTACGCCGCCATCATTCCAGGTAGACCCTGCATCTACATACCCTTCGCAGCCTCCTACGACAATCACAGCGTTGTATAATCCCATGTTGGGTCACTTGGCAGGGGCATATTCTGCTCGTGTATCTCGCGATCTGGCTCTGTCATCGCGTTTCGAGTTCAACGTGTACAGCTTTGAAAGTGAGTGGACTATGGGAGCAGAATGGTGGCTGCGGAAACCTGCAGAGCTAAAAGACATTCACGCGGTGATCAAGGCTCGTGCGTCGACGAGTAATGTAGGTGATTAGTCTGACCTATTTGCTACTTACGGATCATAGGACGTTGCACTGATGTGGGAGGGGAGACTGCAGAATATGTTGGTGAGCCTTGGAGTTGTGTCAGACTTGTCGAATTCCAAGCCGGTAAAAGCGATTGGATTAGAGATGTCCTATTTTAGTTCAGAGTAACCCTACATGCAAGTCATAGAGCATATCAGTCTTTAGATGCGGCATTTATTGTCCTGGCGAGACGAGAAATCGCGTCGCCTGTGATTACTGGACGCGAGTGTGGTGTTCTATGGTTGGTTAATGCTGGGGGAGTTGAATGGTTGCGGGCATGATGAGTGCCTCTTGGTGTCGATGTGCCAGATTTGGACATGCGATGGTTGAATCGAGGACGGTCACTGGGTGCTGAGACTGACCCAATGCTGAACGTCGTGTCCGCCGGTTTAGGCGGCAATGAAGGAGGCTTAGGGGGTAATGTTTTGGGCACTGTTGGCTCTGGAAGTGCCTTGAGGCCATCAACAATAATTGGAGATATTGTTTTCACGCCCCAGTCCTGCAAATCTGGCAGAGAGTCATCATCATCGCCAGCCCAGTCGACTGTGCCCGGAGTTCTCGGTCTGTCGATAGCAACTGCCCTGACTCGCTCAACCAGTGCGTCAATGTCAGTGCGGATGTCAAAGTGCGGCGGGCTGTCTCTGTTCGGTGCACTGTGTATGGCCACTGGCCTTGACTGTCCTCGTCGTGCCCGACGTCCTCGCCAGCCTCGTCCGCGACCCCGATTCGACGATTCAGACATAACACCGCACAAACACGTGCAACCTTAACCAATCATGTCAAAGGCTTCTCAGCCAGAACTCAAAAAGGTGCATTTATTCAGTTATTGACTGTAATTAACGTCGGCAGTTCATGGACAAACACTTGTTCATTCATCTCCAGGGCGGCAGAAAAGTCAGCGGTACTCTGCGCGGATACGACCTTTTCTTGAACCTCGTAATCGACGATGCCCTCGAAGAGTCCTTGCCCGCTCAAAAGCATCCGATTGGCACAGTCGTATGTCTTTTTATTCATTCATACCATCGCTTATCATCTGCAGGTCGTCAGAGGCAACAGTGTTACTTCCATGGAGACTCTCGAGGTCATACGATAGACTACCTTTTTGTACCTAAAATTGTCTTATCACGTGTCTTTTTTCCCGTGGTATGCATAGACTACTGCGATGCTATTCCACCATTCTCGTCGCGCCCAGGGATATCCTTTATCAGCGCAAGCTCGATGATCTTCTCGGCGTGCTCGCAACGAAGTCCAATCCGTCGCGTGTCTGGGCTTATTATGTCTCTCTTCTGAATTATCTCGGCTACCACAAATTGCCTCTTACAATTCACCAGAATGTCCTCAGAAACTGCACTCCGCCGGCTGACAACTTGCGTTTGTCTGTAGCACGTCGTCTTCTGCTTGGAAAGACCCCACAACGCCCTCATCTCTACGAGAGTCGTTTGCAGACCGTAGTGCGCAATATCCGAGCAATGGACATTTATCCCTCTCTAGACGACTATAATTTTATTCTCGAGCAGTTTGCCGCAGTCGCACACCATATCGGTGTCATGCAGGTCTATAAAGAAATTCTTCGCGCAGGTCTCAGTCCTGGTACAAAGACCTATGGTTTGTGTCTTCAGGCCATTGCTCATCGTCTCGCACTACCAGCCCCTGTGCATCACCGTAAAATTTATGTGTCTCAGTGTCGTAGAATGCTTCATGTCCTTCTCCGCGACATGCGCAAGCAAGGCAAACAGTTTACCTCTGTAAATCTCGACCTCACTCTCCGTATACTCAAAGATACCTTTGATTTGGAAAGCTACGAGGCTGTCATGCGCTGGGGCTACGGAATTGATCTTTCTAACCCTGACTGTGCACCTCTCGAGTACACTGACAAAGTCTCTTGGGCCAACTCCCTTTCCCTAGATTCAGATTCCATCCCAGAGCTACCCAAACCGCTCCATTTCTCAACGCCTGCTCTCAACACCACCATCGACATCCTGGGCCGAATCGGCAACATTTCAAAAATGGTCCAAGCCTTTGAAGTGTTGACCTCCCCACTACCAGATGCTCAACAACATCGCGCATCTCCTTCATTTGATGACGATGAAGACGACTTTGGAGTCTCTGTCGACACCCCTTCCCCTCCCTTTAAACCCCCAACCGCTTCTCCCAACATCACCACCTACAACATCCTTCTACGACATATATGCAGGGCAAACAACGCCGTCCTTGCTCGTCATTACCTTATGCAGGCATATAAGTTGGAGGAAGAGACGCATCGAAAAACAGTGACCGCCTTATACGGCAAGCCTTTGAGCATGGTCTTGTCTCCACACTTCATGATCAACCGTGGTACTCTTGTTCCACTACTTGGTCAGACTAATGGAGACAAGAACCTCAGCCTCATGAGGTGGGTATCTCGGAAGGTTTATTTTCTACTCCAGAGGAAAAAGCGCAATTTGACCTTTTTCACAAACTTTCGGTACGGATTAGCAAAACGCGGAGTCACGCCGTCCGACGCCTCCCCGCCTCAAACCATACCTCCACTCTCTCCGTCTTCCAAGACTGGCCCAGAAAGCCAAGACGCAATATTTGAAGCTAATCTGGATAACCAGTCGGCACCTGATCCACCACCAGTCAAATACCTTGACCTTGACCTGCACATCCGAATATCTGAGCGAAACATCACCGAGCTTGCAGGTTTCTACGACTACTTGCAGGGTATCCTTGGTCGCACCATTCAACGCGTCAAGGAACGACTCACCCGTCGCATCTGGGAAGGCAAAAATATCTATCTTACTACCCGCAAACGGAGAGGTCTTGTTGACAAACAAGATTGGCACAGAATGGTCAATTTCAAGCCCAGACGCAGCGATCCCATACCTCCTCAAAGCGATGGAGCACGGTTTCGTAGGCCATGGACCCGCGTCTTTTAACAAGTTGGAGGCATGTTGTATATCTTTTGTTCCCAGGTTGATAATTCCTTGCTTTAGTGTGTCTACACACTAGCAATAGTACATCGGATATCATGTACTAGTTGTGCTTATCGGAATGCCCCAGGGCCATTTGTGGGGCGATTTGATCCCGAAGTCGCTGCTTCTACCAAAAATGTCAGATGGAATCTGATCGCGATAAAACTCCTACCAAAACTTTGAGTTCTGGAAAACCCCCTTCCGCTTTCCTGTCCCAGATGAGTGCTGGTTCAGTTTCATTCTTCTTCAGCCATACTCGGAATCGACCTGCCGTCTCCTCAGAGTTGCAAGGAACCAGAGAAATACTGTTGATCGTTTGAGGAGGAAAGGTCAAGAACAGTTCTGTCTGTACCCATGCCGCTCGATGCAGCCTGCCAGTGAAGGTAACGTTGTAAGCGTACATGGCCTGCAAATGGCTTACCAGCGACACTGCAAGTTGTCAGATGCAATTCAAGACCAATTTGAGACTCACTCTATCGCAGAACTCTATAATGACTGCTGAAACAGGACTGGGGCAAACAAAATCTTGATTACTGTCTGACATTGCAAAATCACGTGAAGACAGAACGCGTCGCAAATTTGCGCTTGTTTATTCGAGTCGCGTCTCAACTTTCAACCTTAATGACTGGCGTAGTCGACGGATCCACAAAGTGGACTGTTCACAGTAAGCATATACTGACCATCCATTCCTCTAATAATGAGCATCCAGTTGAAGTTCGCCTCCAGCCAAGAGCCACAACTCGTTTTGAGACCGTTCGAGGGCGTGTCCACGAATGGATAAGCTCGTTTCAAAGAATAAACTTGGGAACTGAAATCCTTGGCTGGAAGGACGACATTCCTGATATCGCTTCGTCGATAGAACGCATTGCAGTCTCCGAATCATCATGTCCGTCACCGTCTTTACCCCTCGAAGCCATGGTTCTCCAAATTCATGTCTATCAACCTTCCGAATCTCATTCATTTGACGAATTCACAACAACTGGCGAAGATGACGACACCACAGCTGCCAGTGTATGCGAGCTTCCTAATCGTAATTGGGAGGGATTATGGGATTCGCTCATATACTCGGACGACATCAAGATGAAGATGTTGGACTACATTCATGCAACCCTCGTTCTTAGTGACGCCAATATAGACTGTATGTGACACATTGTCGATTTTCTCTGCTTGACGTCTTGGTTTGCAGTCAATTTGATATCATGGAACCGTGTTGTTTTGCTACATGGTCCACCTGGTACCGGCAAAACATCTCTTTGCCGTGCTCTCGCTCAAAAGCTCTCTATCCGCCTATCACATCGGTTAATGCTGTCACTTGGTCTCATTACGGGTCTGACTCTTGCTCAGTTATTCTCATGCTCGACTCCTGGAAATAAACTCTCACTCTCTCTTTTCTAAATGGTTTTCCGAGTCTGGAAAGCTTGTTCAGCGTCTCTTTACAGGCATCACTGAGCTTGCAGACGAGGAGGACGCCTTTCTCGCTGTCCTGATTGGTACTATGTTTGTCTTTATCCTTGATGTTTTTCTTCAACTTTTGGATAGATGAAGTTGAGTCCTTGACAGCTGCTAGAGCCGGTGCCATGGCTGGTACGGAACCCTCAGACGGTCTTCGCGTACCCATTCACGAATCACGACTCAAGTACGAGTAGTACTGATCAGCTCCTAGGTCGTCAATGCTTTGCTCACGCAATTGGACAAGCTCAAGCATCGAAAAAACGTGTTGATTATGGCTACTAGCAATCTTGTAAAAGCAATTGGAATGTCGTTCTTTTTCTGACGTGATTCAACTTAACTTTTTTCATAGATAGTGCTTTTGTGGATCGTGCAGATATTGTTCAATACGTGGACTTGCCATCTCGCGACGCCATATACGAGATTCTGCGGACATGTCTTTGTGAGATCGTGAGCAAGGGAATTATGTCACCGATCGTGAGTGCACTAGGATGTCCGTCTGTCTGTACTGACATCTTCTACTAGATGGTTCCGACTCTCCAGCAAGCGCGTGTATATGAATTGAGCTCGCATGGACAAGCCAATGACACTCTCGAAAAGTCTAGAATTGTAGCTTTGAGGTTACTGGCACTAGCTGCCCAATGTAGAGTAAGTGTGGCTTTTGTTCAGTCCACTCTCACAAATGGCTTTGATCAGAATCAGAGCATGTCTGGTCGTGCACTCCGTCGCCTTCCCGTCCTTGCCTTGGCTAAATACATCGGTATCGGGAATTTATGCCCTCCTTTACAATATTCTACAACGAATTTTACGAATGGAATAACGAACCACGATGGGACCGATGTTAATTTGTGGTTGGATGGCATTGAGCGGGTAGTTAAAGAACACGCAGAGGAGCTGGCAAAGTTAATCTGATTGTTGACTCTGATCGCCGTGCCACGTGCCCTCGTTGTTTTATACATGGAATGAAACCTAGATTGATGCTGCAGCAAAGAGGAATGATACCTGACAAAACCAGCATCTCAGGCAGATCTTCGGACTCTGATAACACTTGACCGGGCGTAATCGGTCTTTTCGGTTCACCAAACTGAGCTTGGCACGCAAAACTCCCAACTACTGCTACTCATTTCAAGCTTTCCACTTGCCTGACAATGTACATGCCGGCCTGGCAGTCACCCCATATTCTAGGGTTCGTTCATGTAGTACGTATTGTCCACGCTGAAGGGGGGTTCATGATCTTAGTTTGAGTTTAGATAACCGGAAGGCAACATACAGAACCGTGATTCTGGCACTGGCATCCAGTCCCTTCTGTACGTGTGCTCTGTTCCCTAGAAACTGCATGAATCCGCAGGCTTTGCAAGTCGGCGACTGACCTGAACTCCCAGGCTTGCGGGGCAACAATTCCCAAAACTTTTCCAGTTGACGTACAGCGGGTTCGCGTACAGGCGCTAGTTGCGTCGCCACAGTATTTTTGTTCGGATTCCCTTTGTGTGGTAACAGAAGCCAAGAAGTACCAAGATTGCCCGTCCATTTAAAGGCCGGGCATCTTAGTCTTTCACTCCCCACTTTCTTCTAATGGCCTTGCAATCTCTGGTCGATGCAAGCCAAAAGCATTGGTACTTGCTTATGATCATTGGGACTAGAGCTAACTTGTTCAGGGACGAAGCCCTTACCAGAGTTTTAAATCTCTCTTCTATCACACTTAAAAGACAAGTTGAGCTCGAAGCACGGCTGGAAGAACTCGAACAGGAATTGGCGGTTTGGAAGACTGCTCATGCCTCGAGTCTCGAGCTCAGAGAACGAGATTCCAAGGCTCATAACATGCAGATCGCCGCTCTTAATAGCCAAATGTCGAATATGGAACTATTCAGTAAAGGGGTACCAGCTTTCTCTGAGCGAATATCTGTCTTGACATCTGTGTTAGAATCAACCTCCGCTCATACTCTGCGTTATCAATGGTACACAGGCAGTTTTTAATCCAACTTTCATTGTACAAGGTCAGAACGGCGGTCGTGCTGCTGCACAAGCCCTGACTAAAACTATCGCTGGACATTTGGCGAGCCAGATGTCCAACTCTTTGACGCGACTGTCATATTGGGTTACTGTTTACCTTAACAAAAGCCAAATCGCGAACCTCCTCCTTGCCAGCAACATAATCCATAGTCATGACCAGTTTGAAGCCTTTTTAACGGTACGGTAGGATCCACTCCCTGACAGGCTTTGCTAATACATCTCAGGGCTTTAGCCATGAGTCGCCCAGGTTCCTGATCATCGACGTCGGCAAAGAGGGCACCGAAAAGATTAAAGGTGCATCACTACCCTAAATCACCTTGCTTGTGCATATGCTGATGATTTTTCTAGAATACATAGACACTTACATCAGGTTTCCTCAAACACTCAGAATCTTTCTTGGAGGTAGTTGTCAAAAATTTTCAACTTCCTCTTCTGATCGCTGTTGAAGGATACGAAGACGTCGAATATGCCTCAACCTTCTCGGAACTGGACAGAGATCAATTGCTGGGAAAATTGGTACTCATTCAGAGTCCTTCTGAGTTAAACGAACCATCGTCATACGCGATGCCATATTTAAATGCCAGCGACTTGTTCATTAATCAACTGTTGATCTCTCGGATTCCAAAGAAACTAAACATGGGTTCTTTCGTGACTACAAATGGCGGACTGGCAAGTCCACAGTCTCCTCCTCGTAATCGGATTCGACAACTAGATCCTTCTCTGGTACATTTGATCATCGTTCGATATTTTCGATTCACTTACAGTGCCATTCAGCCCCTCCACAAGCGTGGTGTGTACAAATAACATATGATCACGCTCATTTGCCTGTAGAATCTCCTCCCCCTTGCAATGAGCATTATTTAATGACCTGTTCCAAGGTAAGTCATTCTTGAACACGAGCACCAAAATACCAACAACGGCGTTCAGACTGGGGCTTGTAAATATGCCCATGACTATATGTTGACTCCCGACCAGCTGGCACTGTTAGCTAGCAATGCCAAAAAAGCCCCTTGCAATTGGCTTAAAAACGGCTTGTCTTTCGCGCGCATTGTGTTATGTGATCTAATAGCAGCTAGGTTTACAATGCCCTTACGGGAGTTCCTGCTGCTGGGGCCATATCTGCCCACTTGGCTCGAAGTGTTTTCACCGCAGGCAAGTCGTCTACTACTTAGCATGTTGAAATTCTGTCTTCAGTTGTCGCTTACCTTCAAGCTCCAATAGTAAAGGTACGTTTGTCAACGTTTTGAACTCTAGCTCACTGATGGGCCACGACTTCAGGAAAGTGCTGGTTCAAAGGCGGTGAGTCGAAAGGCACCAGTTTGATTGGTTTAATATTGCTGCAGAAACTATGCACCCTCCACTGACTTTGCCATCGACGCCAAGGATGGATTGATTGAAGGATAGATGGTTCGCGCAAAGTCGGACCCGTCTCGATGATTAAATGCACTTAACATCCAGCTATCGAGTTATTGAGCTGTACTGTATATCCTTTTGTTAAAGTTGAAACTTGATGTATCTGAGAAGGCGATCAAACTCTGACATAATGTGGCGTGATCAAATCGATCTCAGCAACCACCACCTTACTTCAGCCTCTTGTCGGATTCTGTATTCTAACCATGTCGACCAACGATGACCATGAAGATTTGAATCCCTCTGCCACTCCAGGTGTGTGTCTGCATCTCCATACTGCTGATGGCTAATCGATTTTTGCAGGCTATAAACCTTCAGCAGCCAAGACTCCGGCTGAATACGCAAAGTGCGTCCTGGTGTCTCTTACGCTTTTTTACTCATGTGATACTTGGCTTTTCTCTATGCTTGATCTTATGTCCTGCATGTTGCAGTCTTGATGCTGAGGATGAGAGTCTTGCCAGATGGAAAGCGTCATTAGGCATTCTACCAGGCGGTGCAACGCAGGATGCCAGTGGACCCAAGGTACATATGTCGTTTGTTTTCTGGTTCAGTCGTCTCAAAGTACGGCAGGTCACAGTGCTGGCATTGGAATTAACATCTCCCAAGTTACCGTCCGGTAAAAACATATCCATAGATGTTGGAGACAAAGAAGCTCTGGCCAACTTGAAAAAGAATCCAATAATCATCAAAGAAGGGGTGGAGTACAACGTCCGTATCAATTTCAAAGTCAACCATTCGATCATCAGCGGAATGAGATACATACAAGTAGTGAAGAAAGCAGGCATAAAGGTGGACAAGCTAGAGGAAATGCTCGGATCCTATGGGCCATCACCAACAGGTAAGCACAGAGTTACGGTCCGGGTCCTGCAAACACTCGTTGTAGGAAGCCCTTATGTCAAGGACTTCGGGTCTGAGGAGGCACCTTCTGGCGTGCTTGCACGTTCAGGGACATATACTGTGAGGAGCAGGGTTGTTGATGATGACGGAGAAGTCTACGCTGGTAAGTGCCGTCTTTTGAGATTACTTGCATATTTCATCTGTTCATAGATTGGGAGTGGGTCTTCAAGCTTGGTAAAGAATGGTGAACTGTTGTATATCATTGTCGGAATGTCTTTCTATGTTGGCAATACTTGATCTGGAATTTTTTTGCAATCTGAATCACGAGATCGTGATCATGAACTTGTTGCGCGCGCAAAGACTAGTGCTGTCATCTCCTCTTGAATTGGTTCGTTGTGGCACACGCTGCAACAGGTTCATACATTCAAAACCCATAAGAAGTGTGGGGAATTTGTCTAAAGAGCCCTGGGTCAACAAGTTGCCTGCAAAAGTAAGACCCTTTCTTTATCTAGCAAGGGTCGACAAGCCAATCGGAACTCTCCTCCTCTTCTATCCTTGTGGTAAGTATCCGAAATGCTTTTTGACTGACTCCAAATCAGTATAGCATGGTCAATCACTATGGCTTCATACGCACTTGAACTGCCGCCTTCTTACCCTCTGACTTGTACCGCCCTTTTTGGTATTGGCGCCTTCATTATGCGTGGCGCAGGCTGTACTATCAATGATATGTGGGATAAGAACCTGGATAAGGCTGTTGGTGAGCCCCTTGTCTATGTCCGGCGTTTCTAGGACACAACTGGTAGCTAGAACACAAGAGCGCCCGCTAGCAAGAGGGGACATTTCCAATTCACAGGCCTTGATACTTCTTGGTGCTCAGCTCACAGCTGGTCTTGGAGTTCTACTCCAGTTCAACTGGTACAGGCATGTAATGACTTGTTGCATGTTTCACCTGTTGTTGACAAGCTTATCAGTATTCTCCTTGGTGCTTCTTCTTTGTCTGTAGTAGTGATCTATCCTCTCATGAAACGTATAACCTACTGGCCCCAAGCCGTCCTCGGTATGCCTTCTACTAGAACTTGGGTCCATATTCACTAATCAATCAGGCCTGGCCTTTAATTGGGGAGCGTTCCTGGGGTGGTCAGCCATAGCGAACACCGTCGACTGGGCTGTTTGCCTTCCGCTATATGCTGGTGGAATATGTTGGACCCTTGTCTATGATAGCATTTACGCGCACCAGGTTCTTGATTCGCAAGCCCATCGTTTCGAGTCCTCATTTAGCATCAGGATAAGACGGACGATGCAGTAGTTGGCATTCGTTCCACTGCCCGGCTCTTCGACTCGAATACGCGTCCAATTCTGGGCATACTATCGGCGGCTTCTGTGTCATTGATTTCGTATGCTGGCATGCTGAATGGTCATTGTATGCCTTTCTATGCAGGCGTGGGACTAGCTACACTCCAGCTGATTCGTGTATTGGTCCGAACAGATTTCGACGAGCGCGCTAGTTGTTGGAAAGGCTTTGTTGGCTGCGGGTGGGCCGGATTTTGGATTTGGGCTGGCGCGTTAGGAGACTATGGCATGATGTTAGTGCATGCTCATTAAACCGTCAAGGCAGAGAAAAAATCGATACAGCATAATTCACATCTACACAAGGCCATATCTATACACTGGAGACAAGTACGATTAAGATAAGATGCCAACTATAGATTATTGGTAGAAATAAAGCCAGTGGCCTCGATCCATGCTCCATCAAAGTCTGGCTTTTCATGCGGAGCTGTGGTACGAGACCTTAGGTTGGGTTCTGGATCGCAGCCAGCCTTTGAACGCAACCACACATGTCGTCCAACAAAAAGCAAAGCAAGTAATGGCAACAGAAACAGTGGTAAACATCATAATATCTGAACGCGGATGAGAGAGGAACGAGACACTGAAAGAGAGAATATACCATCTTTGCCTCTTCGCATAGCGGCAAAAGTAACCTCTTCAGTGGAGAACATGAAAACAAGCCCTCCGCATGCGAGGAAGAAACTGCCGAGGGCTTCGGTAGGAGGGCGCGAGGGTAATATAGAGCGAGGAGGGCCCAGCCAGAGGAAGAAGTATCTGTGATCTATGAGCACTTATACTTTAAAGGAAGAAGACGCACGTCAGACACCGCATCGCAGAGAACGACACTAAGAGATTTCCCCAAAGTTCATGTATTTGAACCTGTTCCTCGCGTCAAATGAAAGCATATCAGGAAGAAGGATACTTACTTGGAATATGTATGTCTGCATGTGAGCGGCCATCGCAGCACCAGTAATGCCGATGACAAGGGCTGGGAAGGGATTGAAACTTGCGATGTAACTAGGCGGCTCCGCGACGGCTTTCTGTGACAGTTTTGATGGCTGCAATGCAGATATGGTCGATGAAGCAAGCCAGTTGCGAACTCGCTTGGATTCGATTGCCATTCCCAATAAGCCTGCGAACCAAAACATAACCTAGATCACAAATCAATTCGATCGTCAAATCAATAAGAAACACCGACTGCAATGCCTATGTGCTGAATTTGTTTCGCAGTGTAGGGGTCACCTGGATTAGCACCGAACCGCTCCATCCATGTGTTGGTGATTCCGTAGAAAAAGATGACGAAAGATTCAACAAATTCAGCCGAAACACAATCGCCTGATGGTGCCCGATTCCAAGACCATCCATACTCTGAAAAAGAGCCCAAAAAGCGTGCGAATGTGAGAAGGCCGTAGCACCAGAATATGGCGCCCTCTGTATATTTTTAACAGTAAGCGACGAGAAGAAAGTTGACACACTGATCAGGTGAGCGAGACAACCATTGATATAGTTTTCTCTACATCCACCGGTGTAGATGACGATACCAGTCAAGAATTGAGCCAGACCTGCGAGAACGAGGGCACGTTCGCATGTAGCAAAGGCTGCATGAGGGATTCTCTTGGCGAGAGGAGGTTTTGGATTGGGCACAACGTAATCAAGATCATGAAGCGTGTCATCAGAGTGGACAGAACGATTGCCCAAAGTGGAATGGGAGTCTTCACGGCGATGTCGATGAACGTTACTAGCCCATTGAGCAGTACTGAGATGGGGAGCATCCTCGTCATGGTGAGGGTCGTGAAGACCCCTTCGGATATTTTTGGATTCCTGGAATTCATCGGGCTCGTCAGTGACGAGACCAGTATAGTCGGCCAGAAGAGAAGTTGATAGAACATCTTGACCCAAAACAGCGGATGACCAGAAAGAAGCTGTAGTGAATTTGACGCCACCTCGGAAATATGCGATGATGCGACGAAAGATGTTGAAGACGTCGACGGATGTGAGAGCGAGAGAAAAGAGGAGGACAGCCCATCCTTGCTTTCCATGCACAGATCCTGATTGTTGTCAGAATGAAACCAATCATATTGTAATGACGCAACCTTGGTACCTGATGAACCAAATTAGCAATTGAATTTCCCGATCAAGCCGTATTTGCTTACATGTTAGGAGTGAGCTTACTGTACAGAGCACTTGATGCAACACCCAGTGCGCACAATCCATAGAACAGAATCACCGCAGCTGCATGCCAGGCGTTTTTGACTGATCGCAGTGCAATCCCTGGAATGCAAAGTTGAGATCAGTGTTGCACGGAAGAGAATGTTGAGTTACCGATGGGTAGGGCCACGAAAAATGCGGAAGACATGAGGAGAACATGGATGATCATCAAAGCGGGATACCGATGTTCTCTGTTGGTAGCATCCTCCCAATCGATCGTGTAGTAAGAGGGCGGGGTTGGTGCGTGATAGAGGGTAACCTGTGTCTCGTTCAGCTCAAGAAGTGGCGCACCATGGTGGCCATGTCCATGTTCATCCCCATCGCGAATGAGAAGCGAGGACGCGTTCGCAAGAGCGATGAGTGAACAGAGCAGGAGTGCTCGCTTGCCGTACATCGGAGGACGACAGAAGAAAAGACAAAAACAAACGGACGCATTATAAATATTCAGAAAGTTCTCGGCGGTGATTCGAAAACATGTTACAAATGCAAATAACGATGCCGAGAGCACCCCGAATCCGCACAACTCAGAGTTGGTGGCGGTTCCGAGTGCTGACACATGTGATTTACGCAATCCTGCTGACACACGGTTCCGTTCCGGAGTCCCGACTTGATGCGATCCACCGGAATGACGTAACCCTTTCCAGCTTACACCAATGCAAGAACGCAAACTCATCCTCAAACTCGATTGGTTCATACTATCCTACTGCTGTCTCATGGTAGTTGAATTTCATCATATTGACTCCAGCTTATCCTCCAGTATTTTACCAATTGTATGCCTTTCTGTCCAACATCTTGCCAATCAACCCTTCTAGACCTCGATAGGGCAAATATATCAAATGCCTACGTTTCGGGCATGAAGGAAGAACTCGATATGGGAGGCATCCAGTTCAATGCTCGTGCCCTTCACAAACTTGGCATATATGCTGATGAATATCCAGGAAATAAACACGCTCTTCACCTGCGGCTATATCGTTGGAATGATCCCAAGTGAGCTCCTCTTCCATCAAACAATCCCAGATATCAACTGTCTGTTAGACAGCTTGATGCTCCAAATCGTTCCTCCAAGAATTTGGCTACCTAGTATGCAAGTACTATGGGGCATCTTGACGTTCTGGTACGCACTCCAACTCCATCTTTGTTCTCACGTCTCCAGCACTAGCACCGTCCGGAATGTTCAAGCGGTATCTTTCATCCTGGTATGCCATACTCAGGTCTGACTGGAATTACAGATTTATGCGATACGTTTCTTTCAGGGTATGGCAGAGTCTTCGACTTTTGTGGGCACTCACTACATCCTCGGATCGTGAGTGGAGGTTTACGTTACATTTATGAAGGGTAGGCAATTTCCTGCATCTATCTAGCCTTTGATCTGGCAGACGTCCATGATCGCATGACAGGTGGTATAAACATAATGAACTGGGAAAACGCTCGGGCATCTTTACAAGTGCAGGGCTAGCCGGCACATTGTGAGTCGATTACCATTCCGGAATCGTATCAAACCAACAGATCCGGTTTCAGATTTTCCGGCGTTCTACAAGCGGCTGTTTACACACATTTAGATGGTCGCGCAGGGCGAACTGGGTGGAGGTGGCTGTACGTCCCTTGTCCTCCCCATTCCCCCCTCCTTTCACTCCTTACAGATTTATCATCGATGGCATCATAACTTTGCCCATAGCGCTCTATGGCTTCATCGTTTTCCCAGACGTACCTGTCTCAACTAAGGCGTTTTATCTATCAAAAGAGGTCAACCACTTTCTCAATTACTTAGATGCCAACGATATGCTTTAGGATCGTCTTTTGGCTATCGAACGGCTGAAAGGACAAGTTCAAGCAGAACACCGATCTTTGTCATGGAATACAGTAAAGAGGATTCTTACCAGATGGCGAATCTACGGCTGCAGCCTTCTTGTCGGTGATCTTGTTACATGGTTCCCTAAAGCTCATCTGTCTAGTTTGCTATCTCGGGCGAAACAGAAAGCTTCGGTTCCAACAATCTAATGGGTCAATACCTCAAGGCGGTCGGTCATTATACGGTTGAACAAATTGGTATTGCTTCATATATAGTATGCGATTGGTGTTAAAAAAACAACAGACTACTACCCCTCTGGTGTGACCGCGTTCGGTATTTTCTCGACCTTGGTATGTGCCTTTGCAACAGATTACACTCGCGTGCGGTGGCCTGTCCTCGTTTACATGTCCATTGCGTGTATCACTGCTTCAATTTGTATCCTTGTGTGGCGAAGCCCAACCGGCCTCAAGTTTTTTGCTTATTGTGGGTGCCTTTCCAAGTGTTACGCTTAACGACTGGTCATCAGATCTCGCTGGGGCCTCATACTCAGGACAAGCTACAACATTTGCGTATGTTCTTGCAAGTTTTACGATTCGATAATATCTGTCTCTCCAGCTGGGCAAATGAGATATGTGCAGATGATTATCAAGAACGAGGCATCGTTTTAGCCTCCATGAAGTGTGCTCTATGTTTTCAAGTGGACGTTCACTTACTAACTTGTACAGCATGTGGAACAACGTGATCAATGCTTGGTGGCCCTTGCTATTCTACCGCGCTACTGATGCACCTCAATTCAAAACTGGGATGATCACGATGATCTGTGTCTGCATCGCAACGCTCGCAGTGACTTACGCTGTCTGGTATCTGGAGAAAAGGGAAACACGCAAAACTGTTGATCACCGGGATGCGTTGGCAGTAACGGATGAAAAAGAAGACAAAGTAGGATATCAGAATTAGTAGAATAAGTTATTCTACTGTTCAAGGCTAGCTCGAGAGTATTGTGAAAAACAGACCAGCAGTGGATAGAAAATTCAAGCAAAGCTGAGATGTAGTGACGTTATTCATTAGCGATCTGGCAAAGCATGTCAGGTACTGTATAGGACAAGCTTGGGTTTTACCTTCAATGATAATGCTTTCTGGGTTTCGTCGGGGCTCACTCGACCACTTTCGGAGCAGGCACGCGATGTATGGCATACTCTTTGGGAGGAGGTTGAGGTGCGGGGTACATTCCTGGGGGAGCCATAGCTTGTGCACGATATTGCTGCTGGTCAGGCAGAGGGGTAGATGGGTAGTAAACCGGATTACCAGGCACTGAAGCAGGTGGTTGATGATAAGACCCATGAGACGAGCTGGTTCCCATGCTGGCTCGGTGTTTCTCAAGATGTCCATCGTCGTAGTGAGGTTCGGAGGGCTCGAAGGAGACTGCTTCTTCTATCAGGCGTCTACGCCTGCGGCGGCGTAGGGCAAAAGTAGCCACAGTGAAGAGAAAGATGACACCGACGAGGCCGACCAAACCGAAGACAAATCCGGCCAAGGGCTTGTTATTAAGAAAAGATCCAGAAGCTGGAGCCGCCGGGGTCCCAGAGCTGGTGGTAGATATAGTGTTGGTAACTGTAGTCTGGGTAGTATTATCGAGGGCGGGGAATCCGGAGATCGAAGAATGGGACGCGGAACTGGTGGTTGAGGAGGTCGAGGTCGTATTGGTAGCTGAAGGTGTGGACAAAGATGAAGCGGAGGTTGTGTTGGTCGCAATGGAGCTATCAGATGATGTTTCATATAAGAAAATTGGTGCACCAACATACGTACGTATCAGTCCCAGTCGTCGTCGTGGAAGTGGAAGTGGAAGTGGGGGGACCAGTCGTCCTGCATTGGGCAACGTGAGTCGGCCTTCATAACCTGGAAGAGGACTCACAATGGCAAGGTAGGAAGATTTGGCGAAAGCGCACTGGATAGCCCAGAGCCAACATCAGTGGCAATTGACCCTAATCCTGAGGTGAGACCACCGATGAGGCCGTCCCCCGAACTTGTACTCGAACCATCATTTGAGACGGAATTGCTGCCACCTTGACTAGAGAAGATGAGAGGCGATCAAAGTGAGCAAAGACATACATTACTGTTGAACCAGTTATACAGATGATTGGCAAGGAGAACAGCACTTACTTGAACCCAGTCCAGCAAGAAGCTGTCTTCGGCGAGTGTCAACCATTTGAGAAAGTAAAGATCGTGAGTTAGTGAATGCTATACGACAGAAAACGCGACAGTTTTCAAGGGAAGATGATCGTTGTGAGGACAAGCAGAGTTGCTCCAACAACTCAGGATCATATGTGCGGAGCCCTTTGTTCCCACTCCAACATTACGGTCGGCAACAAACAAGCAGTTCAGAATGGGCACTCAGTCTAGCACATATCAATATCCTGGCTTGCACCATAGCAACTGGCTTTTACTGGCACGCGCAGACTGATCATGAGAGGTGCAGACAGTCGATGACAAGTCGAGTCGTGATCGATTTACTTATATAATCAATTTGTAACATATCAATCGGCTTCGTCTACCCAGTCACCTGCAACCGCCCTTTGCACGTAGCGCTGAACCCACGGAGTCCTGCGTGCATGTAGTGCCGCCAACTCAGCCCTCCGCTGAGCTCGCGCATCATCTGGTCTTCCGGATTGCTCACTCTGTTCAGCATTATCCTGACTCGCAACATCTTCTGTCCTCAGTCGCCCCTCCCTTTGTCTAAGTAGGACTCGTCTTCTATCCCACACTGCAGGGTGAATAGTTGTTGTCAGCAAACCGACAAAGGCAACCATCCTTTCACGGAGCGTCGGCTGACGATTATCGGCCCCAGCAATCATCTCTTCCTCCTGTCTTAGGTTGTAGTTGGCAACAGTTTCAAGGAAAGCGTTTATTTGTGGTGCCTGCCGCCCTCGTTGTTGGGCCGCATTAGCGTTTCCATTCTGAGCAACAACCTGAGGTGCTGGTGGTTCATCTTGTCGTGGTGCTGCCACTTGCTGGTCTGGAACTGCCCGATTATTGAAAACACCACGCTGCCACAGCTCAAATAGAAACCAGGCTATCAGAAGGCCAAACAAAGGTTTTCTAGCCGGAGCAAAAAAGTATAACACCAACAGTATACGGATGATGTGCAATGCAATTGGTAGCAACAAAGGACGGAAAACAGCGACATTTGGAATTGGATTGGGGATTGGATTGGCTGGAGGGTTGTGATTAGGCAACTGGGGGAGCCCAAGTTGTTGCAAAACCTGGTTCACGTGCGGCGGTATCGGAATCGAGTTGGAAGGAATGACCCGCGAAGGAACATGCGTCACCATCGGTTGTTTAAGAATGGAAAACGTGCAGGAGAGCACTCTAAGGGCATGTTGCTGAATTGTGGTCGGTGTGCTATCAGGATTGCAAAGTTGAAGATAAAGCTGTCCGCTGAACAGTCCAGAGGTCAGAATCGTAAACAAAGGAAAAGTAGACACGAACTCGATTATGGTCCGCTCGTACTTCAAACCACCCTCTGAGGGTTGCGGGAATGTTTCGTCCAAAATGGAAGGCCACTGCCATCCATTTCTTTCCAAAAGCTGCACGGCCAAACTTTTGGAGTGCATGAACTCTCCTGTTTGGACAACAGTTCCTTGCATCAGAGCCATCAAAGCATTCTGATGCAAGTACAGAACATAAGCTAAGGGATTATTATTCCCTGACGCGGTGACGGCTGCTCGCGGTTGCTGTGCTTGTGACTGAGAGGTAGTGGGAGGAGAAGAGCTCCATGCAGAGGGGTGCACAGCAAGATGAAGGACCAGACATGGGGAGTCTTGAGGCTGTTTGAAACTATTAGAAAGATAAATGAAAGGCTGGCATATCACTTGCATTGTAGATATCAGAAAGCTGTTGAGGGGTTGAGTGAGCAGCTCTTAACATGAATAACAACTCCCTGCCTTCTCGATGTCTTCCAGGTAGCGGCCACGAAATATGATCCTCTGACCTTCTAGACGTGGTCCACCCGCACACAACTCTGAGATCTTTGTTTTGACTTGAAGGATTGTGCTGGACAGTGGAACATCCCTGATAATAAAAGAATGCGAATATGAAGGCAGTTCAATCTGAATATCGACAATCTCTGCCATTGTCCGGGAAGCAGACGTGGCGGATATTACATAAGCAGACTTAGAGCCAAAGTGTCACACCCTCCCGACTGCTCTTTATCGCCAGTTCTATCATTTCAATTACTGCCGTCGCTTCCTTCCACGTTACAGCTTGCTCAGCGTCGTTCCTTATGACTGCTGCCAGGTTGTTGAAGAGTTCCCCATAACAACCTGCATCCGCGCAAGGCCAACTAGAAACATCTGAGAGAAGATTTACTGATACCAGAGGTACGCACATTGATTCTGAGATAGACACGCCATCAGGTCCAACATTGGTCACTGTGCCCCATTGTTTCTCCGGCTCTCTCCCGTAGTCTGCTGAAAAGATACCGTCCACCGCAGGCATCGCTTTGAGCTGAGCTTCCTGAATATCAACACCACTTTTGAGGAATGACCCCTTTGTGCCAAGCACGCGGAATCGGAGCTGCTTTGAACGGACTGATAGACTGTTTGCTCGTAGGATCGCCGTGAATGGGTGTGGCCGAGCTGAGTTGGGTGCATAGTGCATAAAGATCGTGAACTAGTAAATTTCAAATGTTTGAAGATAATCAAAATTCTGGCTTACACTGTCATCGTAGTCGGCTTCGTTTATCTTTCGGACGTTCTGCAAGAAGGCAGTAAGCCTCTGTGGCCGCCCAAACAGAACAAGAGCTTGATCGATGATATGACTGCCAAGGTTGTAAATCAGACTTGCTCCGAACTCGTCTTTCCATGAGCCATAGGCAGCATTTCTATACCGATCATAACTAACTGATTCAGTAAGGACATGGGAATGGACGAGTTGACTGACTGAGACTCGAACTCGACGAGGTGACCCAAAGATAGGGACGAATCCGCGGGAAGCTCGAGCAGCCTGCGTAGAGCTAGGAAATCTGAATTCCATCTACTGACAGTCCCGGCATGTCAGAATCCAGGCACCCTGTTGAAAGGCATCACCTGTTCTGGAACGCATACAAGACGAGATGCTTCATCTCTGCGATCTCCCCCAGTTCTCGGGCATCTCTTACTGTCAAGGTAACAGGCTTATCGACCAGAACTAAGGAATGAATCGGTTGAAGAGTGAATGATATCGAACATACCATGCTTCCCGGCTTCCAAAGCAGCCTTTGCGAATGGAAAGTGAGTCTTATTCGGCGTACTGACGATCACTAGTTCAATTTCATCGTCATTGAGAGCATCGTCAACAGAGTTGTAGATCTTGACTGCCACGCCGTAGCGCTCCTTTACACGTCCGCCGGTATTGACAGGATTGCGCTCGACAACAGAGTGTAGATTGAAAGAGTCCAATGCAAGGATAAAACTGCAATGAAATGTTAATCCGCCGAGTCCTAACCCAACAACGCAAGTGTTAATGGGCTTCATGGCTCGATCATATGATATCGATCTTCACGATCACGACGTCACAACTGGTCCGTGCACAAAGTTGAACTTTGAACCACGCTGCTCATGTCCCCTCATACCCTCTTACGCTTTTCACTGATATATGCATTTCTGTTCATACTCGAAGTAAACTCCCAACTATCACTTCCAGTCCCACCATTTCTACCCAACTCTTCCTTGACGCTATCAGGGAACACAAATGTCCATTGGGCAGAGCTCGTAGGAAATTTGATCATTTTCTACGAAGAACAAAGATCTGGACAACTTCCTTCGAACTCGAGAGTACCATGGAGGAACTCAAGCTGCGTAGATGACGGTAAAGACGTTGGGCTAGACCTCAGTGGTAAGACTGCACATGGAACTATCTCACCATTAACACGCATATACGTGCAGGAGGCTACTATGATGCAGGAGGTAACTCATTCGACCAAGTATGAATGCAACTGACTGGAAATCAGACTATATTAAAAGCACTTTCCCCCTTGTAGGTTTATTCAATTCATATTCCTGACAGTGCCTACATTATCTAGTCCGCCACCATAATGTCTATATGTTGGGGCGCAATTGATTTTGGAAAAGGTTTGAGCGTCTTCATTACACAGTCCTTTCTCTTATGACGGCTCCAGGCTACGATCTAGCTGAACAGACACCTTATCTTGACGACATGTTACGATGGAGCCTGGAATGGCTCATCAAGGTGCGTTATTGCTTGCTAACTTGCCTCCTCTAACATCTGGTGTTCAAGGCAAATCCTACAAACAATACACTTTACGTTCAAGTGGGAGATGGTCTGTTCCATAGTCTTCTTGTCTGTGTCATTCATTACTAACGACTACTTAGCCGACTTGGATAACACATATTGGGGAGGCGATCTCACAATTCCTACACCCCGCCCTTCTTATCAAATTAATGACACAGCCCCTGGTACAGACGTTGCCGCCGGAACATCCGCTGCATTTTCTGCATGTGCTGCACTCTATGACAACCGAGGATTCAACGGATCGTTCACAAACCCTGCCTCCCTTCAAAACGCTACATACGCTCAGACTTTACTCGGACATGCACAGTCACTTTATTCTTTTGCAGTCAATGCCACAGGAGGACAAAAAACGTATCAGAATTCTGTTCCCGCTGTTGCCCAAAGTTACCCTTCTTCGTCTTATGAAGATGAACTCACTCTCGCAGCACTTTTTCTCGCATGGGCAGAGAATTCTACTGACCTTTATCAACAAGCGACAAACTATTATGATCAATTTAGCTTACAGGGACAAAACTCTGTATTCAACTGGGACTCAAAGACTCCTGCATTACCTATCCTCTTTGCGCAGATTGCACAATTAAACTCTGGATTGGGAGGGAATTTTTCCTCGTGGCAGACTGAAGCCGAACGCTACTTTGACGATATCGTCTACAAAAATCAATCTGGATTCTTGACCCAAGGTAACAATCATCTGATTGCACGCAGGACGATATGTATCTAAATGATCAGGCGGACTGCTTTTCTACAACGGAGACTCGGATGAAGCTAGTCTCAACCCAGCTTTGAATGCCGCTATGCTTCTCACCAGATACGCTCCTCTTGCGTCAAGCAATGATAAGAGACAAGCTTACTTGGTAAGTACCATCTTGTACTCTTGCTCGGTCTGGACAACCCATAGAACTTTGCGCAAAGTCAATTAGATTATGCGCTAGGAAAGAATCCGATGTCTGGTGAGTTGAAAAGTTCATCTGTCTCCATCGGAATTGAGCTTTAGTCCCTTACATTGTCGGGGTCAACCCCAACTCTCCGTCCAATCCGCATTCAGCGTTAGCCACAGCAAGTGTCGGAAACATTACTGACATTGATACATCTCCTGCGAATGAGACATATGTTTTATACGGCGCTGTTGTTGGAGGACCAGACAAATGGGATCGGTTTTATGATATTCGAAGCGACTGGCCGGAAACAGAGGTTAGTTTGAGAAGCTTTCTACACCATCATAGAATAATGAATTGACAGCCAGCATTGGACTACAACGCCCCAATGCTCACGCTTACTGCCATGCATGTCATGAACGACGCAGATGATCCTTTTTACGTCGCGTTAAAACCTGGTGCTTATGATGGGGTAAAACCACAAGGCTTGCCATGCGACGCGGCTTTCCCTTGTGCAGGTCCCAGACTGAGCAAGGGAGGAGCCATTGCGATGGGACTGATATTTGCATCTGTTGGTATGTTGCTTGTGGGATTGTCCACTTGGTATCTTTGGCTCTCACACATCACTGAGAAAACGATCGCCATTCAATAACATTTTGTCAGTTCTAGTAGTAAACCACGTATACCCCGCATATTTAATACACCTGCACACCATTAGAACAAGGCAACCCCGTGGGCATAAACAACAGACCTCAAGGACATACCGTTCCTCCTCTTTGAGACCCTCTAAGTAAGCCGCTGCCGTTTCAGCATCTTGACCATCGGTGAACTGGACCAAGGCTTTGATAAGCGTTTCATATATGTCCGGGACAGGCCAAGTTGGACCACACAGGTAAAAGACACCACCATCATCATGAAGCATTCGAGCCAGAACTTCAGAATCTTCAAGCATTTTGTGTTGGATGTAGACTTTCTTGGGGCCATCTCGCGAAAAGGCAAGTCCTGCTCGAGTGATTATCCCATCGAGAATGAAGGTTTCGATTTCCTCGCCGTAAAGGTACTCTTGCGACTGGTGCCGGGAGCCGAAATAATAATAAACTGGGCCAACATGATGACCCTGTTGCACAAGCCACGCACGATGCTGCAGAAACGCGCGGAATGGAGCGGCACCAGTACCAAGGCCAGCCATGATGAGAGGCTGTTTATTATCTGGAGGAAGCTGAAACTACAGTAAGGTTGATGTCCATCATTCCAATGATACGTGCCTTCATCACACTGGGTTTAATCGAGACTGTGACTTTCTGACCGACACGAAGGCCAGCGAGATATCGAGTACATTGACCGTATCTAGGAGAACCTGGTCAAGAGTGAGAAGCGTTAGCAGATGAGAGTAAAGCATTACCGCTCGGGGTTACCCAGTCTACTGTCACTACTAACAGATCGACACGATCCCCTACGACGCTTTGAGCACTCGCAATGCTGTAATGTCTCGGTTTGATATCGCCAACGAGCTCGCAGAGTCTTTCGATCCCAGGTTTGGCGCTGGGGTACATTTTTAGAACATCGACAAAGGTCACGGTGTCCTTCTCAGCCAGCTTTTTGAATGTGGCAGAACCCTCCGGAGACCCGATAAAGAGCAGGGCGTGCTTGTCAATGGAGGACATTGCATATGCAGCCAAGTCTGAGTAGAAGGACTTGGGTGGGCGACCAAAAATATCGATTTGCTGCTGAAGGGATTGAAACACCGTGCGGGTGTGCAGGTACTCTTCACCAGCTGAGACTGGAATGGTGATGAGATGGTTAGGGTCAACACCATACCACACGCAAAAGTCCAGCACCTCTTGTTCATCATTCCATCCGTGTATGCCCAGAGCTTCTCCTATGGCGTATTTTAAGCCTGTTCCACTGGTATCGAACTCCAGATGGAATACGTTTCGATCGTATTCCATGGGTGTAAGGCGACGATTCACTGTACATGTGATGAGATATGTGTGGTCAGGAATTTCTGGTCGCAATGAAGGATTTTGGAAGGAGTCGTTTGTTGTTGACATAGAGAGGGCTGGTGAGAACACCGAGGGAAAAAGCAGATGTTTGGCAGCATCATGCCAGGAACAACCTAATCGAGCACGAATAGCAGAAGTGCCCATGTTCTCTTCCTCGACTGCCACTGCGCTAAATTGAAATTGTCGCAGAGGAGCAGTTTTTCCCGATTCGTTCAACGAAGTTGTCGTGGTGTCTGCTTCTTCTAAAGTTACCCAGGTCTGAGCATTGATCTTTGATAACTCGAGACTTTGCTTGTTCTGGGTTGATGTGCCAAGAGCCAAGTTTAAAACGAGGGACTCCTGAGCAGCGGATCCTAGATATAAGCGCAGGAAGGCAAGTTGAGCGACAAAATTCTGAATCAAATCGTTTCCCGGGGAGTCGGCTGCTGCAAATGCGTCCGCTATTGCCTTGGCGTTAATCACGAATAGTCGAATATTTCGTTCGGCGACCAAGCGAAGAGTTTCGGAAGGCAGATTTGAAATTAATTCTGCAGACGACCAGGTCGTTACGCAAAGGACAGTGGATCGAGGTTTACAATATTGTATTAACGAGTGGGTTCTGAGAAGACCGGCATCTAACACACCCACGAAATCGGCATCACCGTTTGTCGATGGGTGTAAAGGGAGTTCAAGGGATGCCGGGATATACGGCGTGGACTCTCCACCAGAAGTGAGTAAGGTGCGACTGGCAAAGATGCCGGATGATTTTGTGACTACATCATGATCAACCAGAAGACGAGCAGACACACTTTTATGCGACAAGAAGACGTCTTGTAATGTATGTCCAAGCAACGAAAGAGGATTGCTGGGTGTACCAAACAGCAGAAACTGTTTAGTAGAGCGGGATGGAAGGTGTATCGAAGCAGGATTGGTATGCTTCGAGAAAAAATCAGCGATCTCTTTCTCCCCGCCAAGCAAAGATTGGCCAAGTTGCGGAGTAACTCTGAGACTGTCCACGAGAATTGCACGGTTGGACGTTATGATTGTACCGAGTACTTCGGTGTATAAAAAAGCTTGAGTGACCCCATTTGGCACATCGTCAATGACATGAATAGTCCTCACGTTTCGTGGGAGGGCATCAAGGAGAGCAGAATCATTCCAGGGACGCGGAACGATAACACTAAGAACTCCGAATTTTGGATTTAATGTTGCCAAAGTACTGGCGACGCGAGCAACTGGGCCATTCATCATAATGAAAACTGTTTGGGCTGTGGGATCACCGACATAGCTGAAAAACGAATACCCCGCTCGGTTGATGATAGTAAAGACATCTGCTTGGTGGTCCTGTTTAGCAGGTAGCGGTTGGATGTCGTGGCCAAGTTCTCTCGACGAGCTCAGATGATCAAAAATGTGGATGACATGATGCGAGTTCAAGTGATACGCTAGCTGTGCGAAATCGGCAGATTCCTGCGGACTAGCAGAGGATAGTATCACGAAGTCTCGCGACAGAATGGGAAGAGTAGTGGCCAAAGCAGAGAGTGATGGAGACAAGGAGAAATCGTCTCCGAAATATGAGAGACTGGGAATATGGAGCACTAGCCTGTGGGAAATGGTGGCAGGCGGTAAGTGAATCAGAGCAGAGGCCATCATAGCAAGTCCGCTTGGGGACGTATACGCAGTCAGTGTGCCGTCTTTACTGGTGCCTTCCGACAGACGACCGACGAGACCAAGAGCCGCACCTGCTCGAGTTTGAAGCGTAACAACAGAAGCAGCTTCTGGATCTGAGGTAGACCAGGTCTTTGTCAGAGCACCAAAACCTATGTGTTCAGCCAAGTCGTAGATATACACTGTTGAACTGTTGCTTGCCCTAGAAGCAACATACTCTATTATATTGGAAGATGGAACGCGAGGGTTATTGAATACGCGGCCATCTTCAACACAGCCTAGCTTTGGTGACGAAGGCGAAGAGCCACGCACTGTATTGCTGTTCGACAATGGTGTCGATGAACCAGACATTAACTGAATAAATTTCCATGTCAGCACGAAATATCGTCAGCACGCGAGAAGCACGCCATGTGTTCACATGCTCGAGAGTCACGTGCTTCAATGCCTCTTTTTGATGTTGCAGCGTGGTCCGTGCCCGAGCAGCTCGCAGAATCATCGAAAAAACGGAAGCGCGATGTGAAGCCGTCCGTGAATCTGGATAAACTTGTAAGAAAGTTGAAGGGGAACACATCTGCTCGACCAAACAAGGCGCAGATCTCGCTTCCAAGGCGCCTGCAGGCAACAAAATCGAAACCTGCTGAAGAGTACAAAGCCCCTTCTTTCCACCCTCGAAAACGAGGAAACTCAGAACTTGAGGATTCAGACTCGTTACAATCTCGTCCGAAAAAGCGGGTGAAACGAGACAAACCTCAATATGATTCAGATTCAGAGCCGGGACGCCATGTGAGATTCGGGTCTCACATTCCAGATACCTCACTGCAAACAAAGAAGAAATTATCTTCCATTTTGACACCATTGCAGAGTGGAATGAAGGCCCAGTTGGAGGGTGCTAGATTCAGGTAGGACATTTCGTGTCTATCACTTTGGCTAATGGTCCTAGGATGATTAATGAAAGTTTGTACAAGACGGGAAGCCAAGACGCTCTTCAAATGATGCATGAAGATCCCGAAGTCTTCAAAGAGGCAGGATTCAACTATTTTTAATTTCTCTTTCTTAACATAGTCTAGTATCACTCTGGATTCCGCTTACAAGTGCAGTCATGGCCAACTAATCCTGTGAAAAAATACATATCGGACCTTTCTGAACATCCTTCGCCTGGTACTGTCATCGCCGACCTCGGGTGCGGTGACGCGCAAGTAAAGGCTATGTTTACCGCTACGCTCGCAAGCTGATCAGTCCTAGCTCGCCCATGCATTAAGTCTCAAAGGCTATGTGGTGCTCTCATTCGATTTAATCTCCAGAGATCCATTTGTAGTCGAAGCGGACATTTGCAGCAATATTCCATTACCTGGTTCTGAAGGCACCCGTGAAGTCAGGTCAGAGGGCGAAGGACACATTGTAGATATTGTTGTTTGTGCCCTCAGCCTTATGGCTACCAACTGGCCCAACTGCATACGAGAGGCCTGGAGAATACTGAAACCAGGGTTAGTGTCATCACTTTTCGGTTAGCGAATCTCAAAGCGGTCAGTGGACTACTGAAGATAGCAGAAGTTGCGAGCAGAGTAACTGAAAGTTCTGCCTTTACGTCCCTCGTATGTTCAGTTGGCTTCAGCTTGACGTTGAAGGTGCGCTGCCCATTCATTCATTCATTTAATTTCTAATGGTGGATTAGGATGAGAAGAATACCCACTTCACGTTGTTTGAATTCAAGAAGATACCCCGACAATGGAAGGAACAAAAAGATTGGGATATGATTCTGTCCAAAGGGTCGATTTTGAAACCATGCGAGTATAAGCGACGGTAGCGCAGTAGATAAGATAAGATATCAGATAACTCGGACAATGACCTCGAACGTGAACACGATAAGTCATCCAATTGCGAAGGCAGAGCTGGTATGTTACGAATGTTGGATTGCATTTCTTTCATCTTTACATGACTACAGTCTCGGTTGAGACAGGCTACGACCAGTCCGAAAGAATTTCGAGAGGTATTTCTGTGCTACGCCCTTTGGGCGAAATGACGCTTTTTCACAGGGAATCAACCACATCAGCCTAATATTGGGCCTCGAAGCAAGCCGACTGCTTGAAGCAGAATCTTATAATGGAGTTCGTCCAACTTATCCCCTTGATTACATCTGATTGCTGCAGCAAACTCCAATAGCCCAGTTCACTGGAACGAGGATCAAGCCTCGCGTTGGTTTGACTCCGATTTTACGGGCAGGTTTAGGAATGACTGATGCCTTGGTTTGGACCGATCTTAATGAGCAGATATCGTATACTCATCGTCCCTCAGCTGACCCTTTTTCCGTACGCTTCTCGCAAATGATCTACGTACAATGACACCCATCAGTGAAGCCCCTGTCTACCATCTCGGATTGTACAGAGAGAAGGTCACTTTGCAGCCTGTCGAATGTAAGAGTCAATCTAATTACTCGCTGCTGGGTCTCCAATCACAACAGATTATTCAAAGCTACCTCCAAATCCTCCGGTGGACTTGGTATTTCTCCTTGATCCTCTCATTGCGACTGGTGGGACTGCCTGTGCAGCCCTCTCCATGATCGAAGACTGGGGACTATCAGGTGAGTGCACTCGTAATTCGATTTCACGTTTCTGAAACTATGCAGCTAAAAACATCAAGTTACTCTGTGTTTTGGCATCACGACAAGGTTTAAACCATATTCATGCGGAATATCCCGATCTCGAAGTAGCCCATCTCTCAGCTCAATGTTCATCTCTAAGGCGTTCCAGATCTGGGTTGCCGGTATCGACGAAAACTTGACTCCAGATGGGTTAATCAAACCTGGCCTAGGTGACTCTGTAAGTGGCAAGCGGCTCTTCAGCTTTAGGTCCGATTTTTCTTCCCTAGGGGGATCGCTTATTCAATACTTTGATTTGATGTATGTAAATGATTCGTCTTTTCTATACGTTACGATTTGCGATACGCCATTTTCGAAGCCCAAACCACATCCGGTCCCGTCGCTGGAAAGACCAGATAAGGGAGAACGTGTATAGAACAGCAAGTACCGCTGCTAGTACAATAACGAAAATCAGGAGTCCGACCCAAGCTGAAGCCTTTGCAAACGGGTCAACAGCCGAGATGTCGTGAATGGCATACACAACCATTGAAACAGCGAAAGACACAATAGCCCAGACAAGGAGCACAGCAGGAAGACTCAACAACATGGCGTGACCATACAGACCAAGTGGGCTGTGTCGAATATTGTGCATGTAGGTGAAATAATCGATGGCAGCCGTGTTTGCTTGGAATGTCCAAATGCAAAATACACCGACAATCAGGCTAGCGAGGGATGCGAACACCGAGATCGTAGCGGCAAGAATTGCTACTTGACTGATTCCTGGGACAGCCAAAAGCCCTACCGTTGCTCTTTAACGTATTGGAAATGAGAAGACACCGAGACACAATAAACACACGAGAGGAGCACAGTTGCCTGATGTTGTTAAATGATAAAGCGATGTTACTTGTACTCACAATCAAGAGGAATTGTGAATATTCCCGTGCTAATCTTTCAATATAGGACTGCCAGTTAGACTGCATAGCAATCAAACGTCCCCTGAACTCCAAGGACTTCTGGATTTGCGTGAAATATGTCCAAGGTATGCCAAAAAAGAGAAAGCGGAATATGAAGGTTATCAGTAGAAATGGCTGTCCAGTAGACAAAGGCTTCTGCGACCTGACCTCGTGCATCTCTCGCAATTCCTTTTGGGTGTACAAACCGTAATTTTCGGCGTCTCTGAAGCTGGATATCTCACGCAAGAGCCATGAAAGGAATACAACTTTAGCTATCGAGTCGGTATGGGAATGGTCTAAATTGCAAAAGATGTGCACCTGAAATAAGGTCAGGTACTTGTACTTACGCGACATTTCCTTGACTACTTTTGCCAATTCTTCGCATTCCGTCTTCGAGAAGGGTACCGTGCTTCGGGAGCCAGAAATCAGGTTGTCAGTCTGACATCACAATGAGATGGAGGCATCACAGGCTGACACAAGACCTGACATAGAACCAAGTAAGAGCTTCAGTGGCATCTGTGATAGCTCTTGACGGGCAGGTTTGATGTGCAGGATGACTCCACATATAATTCCAATAGAGTCTACGGCGTCGATTAACTAGCTATGTGCAGCACTGGTAAGACAAAATAGGCACTTACGAGTGTTAGGGTCTAACGAGAGGACATTATGGGTTTTGACTTGGTCAATTTCACTGGCATATGCAGCGACACAATAGTGATGATTAACAACTAAGCTCAAAACTGCCAGTTCGGGATGGACGTGTATTTCCAACGATTCATCGAGCTCTGAGTGTGGAAACAAGGTGTACTGGCGTTCGACAACGTCATGTACGGCTGTAAGACGTATATCTTGGTCTGTTACTATCCGCAGCACTGGATTATAAAAATAGATGTATCCTCGAGGGTGTATGCACAAAAGCCACGGTTGAGGAACAAAGTCGCAGCTCTTATTGGGATTATCCATCGTTGGACAAACTCATACAAACAAACGCGACTTGTCCTCGACCACAATGAGTGCCTTCGGAAACGCGTCAGCTTCCTCAGCAGGCAACGCTTCGACCTCAAATATATTTGGTACATCGAGCAACACGTTTGGCTCATCAGCTGCGAAGCCGACAACTAACATCTTCGGTGCCACAGCGCCATCTACACCAACACCCAATTTGTTTGGAGCTGCTGCTGCAAACACGCCCTCTGCGACTACTTCATCAACTCCTTTTGGCTCCCTCACGAAACCGGCTCAGCCTCCCGCTAAACCGGAAGGTGGAACAACTAATGCTTCATCCTCCAGCAAGTCTGTTTACTCATAGCGATAAAAACCTAACACATACTCCAGTATTTCCATCAAGCACTAGTGAGTCCCGCATCCCCATTCACAGTCCATATGTAAAGCAGTACAGCCCTCTTTGGCTCCAAGCCTGCAGAGTCTGCCTCTATGCCCGCTGCCGCTTCCGCAACTGCAAATGTGACGAATATTTTTGGCGGTAGTCTCTTTGGTAAACCTGCAACCACCAGCACTACTGCTGCAGCTCCTACCCCGACGACAGGAGACAAGGGTGTGGCAGCAGCACCTCTAGGCAATACTGCTAGCACTACTGGAGGATCTGCTCCCGCTTTGAGAAGCGGACTGACTGGTCGGTACACATTACATCTCGATGCTGTATCGCTCAATGGAGCAGGTGGATTGTTTGGCTCCAAACCGGAAGACAAAAAAGATACGACTACGACCTCAGGTCTGTACTTTTTATTATTAAAGTAGGTGCTAGGTATGACAAGCCCAACAGCACCTGTTGGAGGTCCGAATCTGTTCGGCGCTCCGAAGCCTGACGACAAGGCTGCTCAAACAGGTAGTGAGTTGATTCTTACGCTTTTCTAGTCCTCGTGTACTGATTTCTAGATGCAACCAAACCTCCCGCGCAACAGACCAGCAGTATGTAGTTTGTTTCCATCAGTATGACTTCTGCAAATATCTACAGCTTTAGGTGCATTGTCGGCAGCCTCGACAACAAACACACTTCCTGTAGCGGTCCCTCCGCCTTCCGTCCTTCGAGGTAAGACCATAGAAGAAATTGTGAACAAGTGGTCTTCCGATCTTGAGACACACGTCACCGAGTTTAACAAGTTTGCCGGAGAAGTGGCTGCCTGGGATCGCGCTCTTATTGAAAGTGGTAACAACGTAAGTCATAAACACTTGCATTGACTCGACTTGAATGCACACCTCCAGCTTGCCGCTCTTTATAGCCATGTCCTCGCAGTAGAAAGGGACCAAAACGAAGTTGACCAATCCTTAGACCATATTGAGCAGCAACAAAAAGACTCAGCTGCTACATTGGATGCCTATGAGAAGGTGACCCAGGAAATTTTTGGAGGTCAAGGTGGTGGACTCCGAGCATTGGATTCTGGTCCTGCCGATACAGAGCGTGATAAAAAGTACACCGTTTGCATTCTTTCCTTGGCCGTTTCCAACTACTTTTCAGCTATATGCTTGCTACGGATCTGCATACACACTTGGAGGATCTGTCAGCCTCGCTAACTCAAATGATTGACACTGTTAATTCAATGTCGTCTCCTCCTACAGAAAACTCAGCCGATGAGCCTATGTCTCAGATTGCACAAATTCTGAGCAGTCATTTAGAGAGCTTGCAATGGATTGATGGTGCTGTGCGAGACGTAGAAACAAAGGTTTCAGAAGTGGAAAAGGGAGTCAAAGATTCGGCCGTTGGACAAAGTGCAACCGGTCAGAAAAGAGGTTTCGGTCTACGATGATTGTGGGATTAGTCGGACCTAAATACATTACACAACTGAGTATCTGTTATATGCGTTCGGAACCCTTGATTCAGCCTGTATAGCCGCGGCAGATGCCTCGATCAAAAGACGCTTGATCTCACGGACAGCTTGCTCCACCTAAACAGAGATCAGACTTGATGCATGCAAGGACATGACACTCACTCTATACTCTTCGTTCGATTCCACCAACAAATGTAACTTCGGTGGGCCATCCAATGGCGGTTCTTTGCCCGTCTCGTAAAAGATCCCTATAGAACCCTCAGCATGCATCGATCAAACGGCAAGTAGATGGACTACCTTTATTGGTCACAGAGGCTCCGGTCATATCAATAAGCTAAAAAAACAGATCAGCGAGGCCCAATGTCTCGAGTAAGTACTCACTTGCGTCATTGTCTCCTTGTTAGTAACACGCCACCTGGCTTTCTGAGGGTAGTCGTTGATAGGAATAATGGCATGGAAATCTGAGGATTCCGAGGTAGACTTGAGATTCTTCGGGCCACCCGACTCTTCCAATTGAATTTGAGACTGCAGTACGAGCCTCGCCGCGCGAAGTTGAGCATTTAGCTTCGCAATCACACTCTGAGCCTGCTTGTAGGTAGGCGAGTCTTTGCCTCCACGTATTCCTGCGTCCTCGGCTTCTTTTATTTGACGCTGAATCTTCTCTTCCTCTTTAGCAAAGGCAAGACGACGCGCTGCAACACTCGCAGCTCCGAAACCGTACAAACCTTTCGTAGAATCAGGTGCAGGTCCACGTCTAATTTCGACCTTGAAACTGCCAAATGTCATGTCATCGCTACTTGACGCGGTAGCCTTGACAGTAGCGGCCTCGTCCACAGTTGTAGGCTTCTCTTCTTCTGCCTCGCCATAAGCCTTGCGTTCGGCGCGTTCTTTAGCGTCTCGTTCTTTATCCAACCTATCGAGGCCCTTTCCACCGAAACCTGAGCCTGCAGCCTGCGCTTTACCGGTTTTGACCTTGTCCAGAAATCCTAAATTGCTGAGTGAATTGCCAAAAAAGGAAGAAACACAGGCTTGCCATTTGCGAGCTCTTCAAGTTCCTTGGGCACTGTAGCATTACTAGCTTTCAAGGCTCGGTAGATATCAACTGAATACCTATCCTGATCGGGTGTGATAAAGGTAACACAAGTACCTTTGTTGCCAGCTCTACCAGTACGACCCGCGCGGTGGACGTAGTCTTCCATGTGATTAGGAGCATCATAGTTGATGACGAGTTTAAGCTGTTTGACATCCAACCCACGCGCTGCTACGGAAGTAGCAATAACAATGGGCACAACTCCGGATTTGAAATCAGCAATGGTAGAGTCTCTGTCAACCTGGTCCTTGCCACCATGCAAAGACATACACAAGTAGCCCTTACGCATGAGTTCTCGTAGCAAATCATCGGCAGCCTCTTGTCTATCGACGAAAATGAGAGTACGACTGTCCGGGTCTTCGTTGTATATTTGGCCAAGAATTTCAAGTAAGCGGGTAAACTTGGTCTCTTCGGTACGCACTTCGACAATCTGTTCAATCTCAGCGGCGACAACCGATTTTCCACCAACGGTAATTTCTAATGGTTTCTGAAGAATTTTGCGCGCAAGAGCGTCCATCTGCTTTGGGAAGGTGGCAGAAAAGAGGACGGTCTGTCGATCAGGACGAATGTTATTGATGATTTTCATAACTTGCGGCTCGAAGCCCATGTCGAACATACGGTCAGCCTCATCGAGAACAACGTATGTTACGCGCTTGAGGTTAGTGACTCGACCCGAATTGGCGGTTAGCAGGTCGATCATACGGCCAGGCGTGCAGACAATGATCTCGGCGCCTTTCTTGAGGTCCGCTATCTGATCTTTGATAGGAGGACCTCCATAAGCACAGACGGCCTGGAAAAAAGTGAAACTGGGAAGAAGATATGAATCAATGTCTACTTACACGAAGATTCATCACTTTTAGAAAGGGTTTGCATTCTCTGTGAATCTGGACAGCCAATTCTCGCGTGGGTGTCATTATCATGGCCATAGGTCCTTCCATCTGTTCCAAAGGGCGCTGATCCTTGATATGTCGGAAAAGTGGTAATAGAAACGCGATAGTCTTGCCTGAACCAGTCTTGGCGACACCAATGACGTCTCGACCAGACATGATTGCAGGAATAGCTTGGGCTTGAATAGCGGTTGGTGCGGTGTAGTTAAGATGTTTGATAACTTCAAGGCTGGAAGAAGATGGAGCAATATGATTAGGCAGGTGGACGAGACTTACCAGTTGGCAGGGAGACCATAATGGCTCCATTTTGTGACAGGCTTAGGACAGTCCTGACCACGAATTTTTATGCCATCCAGTTCCAGTCTTAGAAGGTCTGCCTCTTCATCGGTCATAGCAGAAATTTCTGACGGAGGAATGTAGAATTCTTTACGGAAAGGTTCATAGTTGACACGAGAATGATCGACGGTTGCGAGATCCTTCTTTTTTGCCTTCTTTGCAGCGAGAGCGAGGATCTCTTCTGGGTTGAGTTCGGTGGCATCGAGCTCGTCGACGAGAGTGTCCGCCATGTCGGCTGCACTGTCCTCTGCCATACGGTCGTCCAAGCGACGGACGCGAGAGGAGCCGTTTACACCACCTACTATTTTCTTGAGATCTTCCAGATCGACTTTTTTTACCTCTTCCTTTACACCGGTCATAAAGGCATCCAAAGGATCTGCTTCGTCTTCAACAACGTCCATTGCAGTTGTCGCAGCCTGATCTATCTTGTTTGCCTCTTCGTCGTCATCGTCTACCTCGAGATCTCCTACGCTAGCCTGGCCTTCGGTCATGGACATATCTACAGCAGGCATGTCACCGAGAGTTTCCAGTTTGCGCTTTGTCTCTACCGAGTCGTCCATTGAAGCTACGGTTTTGCTCGAGAGCAGAGGAAGACCCTTTGTAGCTGCACGGTTGAGCTGGAGTGCTGGAGAGGCATAGAATCAAGTGGTATGAGACAGAAGAGAAGAACACGAGACTCACGAGCCGACTTTCCTGCAAGAGCCATGGCCTTTGCTGTGGCCTCACCGAGTGCCTTTTTTGCATCTCTTTCCTTGCGCCAACTTTCAAGCTTCTCCCTGCGTTGACGAGCCTTGTCGTCTGAGATTACGGGTGTTTCTGTTGGTTGTTGCGGCGACGGCGATCTTGACGGCGATTTTCTGCGATTTTCTCTGCGATAGTCTCTGTCTCTTCTGTCTCTGCGGTATCGCTCATCTTCATAGCGTGATCTGCCGCTGCGATCTCGAGAATTTGAACGACGTCTTACCCGTCTAGGTTCAGGCGAATACGACCGGTCTCGCCGAGGCATACTCAGTTACGAATTATCACGTGCCTCATGACTCTCTTTGATCCCAGTGCGCTCCTTGCGAAACTCCCGACTTTGCTTCCTCCCGATGCAAAGTTATTGGCATCTCCGCAGGATGCAATTGTTGCTCTTCTTCATACTGTGATGGCGACCGTTGCATTTCGTCTCATCGCCGTCGACGACTCGTCACCCAACACGTCAGATCTTGCCAATATCCTGCCGAGAGAATGGAACAAAGCCGGGCTATCCAGTTACACGCTCAGATATAAGCACGATCAGAGCAGTCTCGAATTTCTTCTAAAGGTTACAAAGCTCGGTCCTCGTACCCTTATCAATGCTATTGCCCTCCAAGTATGCATACTTTCATAACTTCACTTTCAATTAACCAGGATAGAATGACAAGGCCGCTTCACTGGACATTGCAACGACCGATTTTTCATCTCCTTCTTTCTTTCCCCACGACCTGAGTGCTTCTGGGGCTCAACCGCTGGTGCACGGCTTTATTTCTTCGAGCCGTGTCTCAGATTTCGTCTCGCAGTATAAAGTCAAGATTCTTCAGAATCTCATTCCTGGTTTGAATAAAGAGGGCTATAGTGAGGAAACTGATTTGCCCGCATCTCGCACTGCGCCTGCACCATCTCGTCCTCAACCTCAACTCCCTCGCCAGGATCCAGATGATGAGTTTATGCTAAGACAACCGCCCCGTTTTTCTCCGCAAAATCCGCTTTCAGTCGGTCGACGAGATCTCGATCCTTTTCCAGGGATTAATCCGTTCCAACCACCTGCATTATTCCCAGATGCAGGAGATGGTATGTACGTTGGACCTCATCATCCTATCTTTGCTGGACGGACCGGGGGACCTGTAAGAGGTCCCTGGGGAGGGGACGGTTATCTACCACCAATGGGCGCACCTCCTGGGGCCAGATTCGACCCAGTTGGTCCTTCATTCCCTGGTCCGGGCCGTGCTCTTGGTCCAAGAGCTCAGCGAGGCGGAGATCCCGACAATGATGAATTTATGCCTCCCGGCATGGCAAGTCTTTTTTTGGTCATCTATCACGTTGTACTCATCGTAACGCAGGGTGACATGTTCATGTAATTATGATAAGCAGTAGAATAGTTGAATTGTATTTGTATTCCGAAAAAGGGAAACGCACTCTTGAAATAGAACGACAATGTCCAGTTCCCCAACCAGAGGCTCACCGCCAAGTAAGAGCGCCATTCCCAAAGGTTTCCGGGCTCCTCCAAGACCGCCAAAACCTAAACCGATCTCTGAAATGAATCAAAGTCAACTTCGTGAAGCATTTCACAGAAATCAGGACATCCTGCAGTCTACGTATGTCTGTCATGGCTTCTTCCATTATACAGCTCACAATTCACAGTGGACCCTCTACTTCGGCCTATGTACAGAAGATAACTGCAGAGCAACAAGCAATCCATGCCAGACTAGTCGAAGTTGTTGGAGTGGAAGCTATAAACTCAGGAATACAGCAGATCTCCCTTAACCGAGATGATCAAATGGCAGTAGACGAGCCACCGAGCCAGCCAGAAATGATTGAAACAAAGCGTAGAGTCCTCGCCCGCTTCGTACAGCATTTTTCCCAACCTTTCCTTGTGATCTGACCGGAAATACAGGGGCCACCTACAGCAATTAGTTCTCTTGATTTCCAGGAAGCGATCGCATTGCAACAACAGGTTCGCATCCCTCTTTCCTCGATATCAGTACCTCATTACTCCGGTAGGCACACCAACGCGATCGGGACCGACTCGAGCGGCAACAAGAACGGAAGCGGAAGCTAAATGAAATGGTTTTGAGAGAGAACGAAAGACATGCCCAGATTTTAGCTTACATGTCCGTCATTTTCGTCCCTCTGCCCTCACTCACTCACTCCTTTCCAGGTTTCACAAACCAACAGACTCAGATCTGGAAGATGATGACTTGGACGATGAAGACGATGAAGACATTGCTGCATGGTTTGAAGATGATCAGGATGACGGAAGGAAAGGCCAAGATATCATAGAACCAGATGAGGAAGACTATTCAGACATCATTCGTATCGACACTAGCAAAGCCGCCCACTATAGTACTTTTTACGAACCCCGCGATGACGACGACTGAATAGTATTCTTAGATAATTGCATATTCAATGTAGAACATCCCATTATCTTGCATGAACTGGGCAGCTTTTTCCACGTTGCAGCCACGACGAAAGACAATCTGCATCACGTTAGAATTGTACTGGAACAAGATCCCACAAACATACGACTGTGGAAACTGCAGAAACAGCTCAGACGAGCCACAGTAGACCCTAAAGTCTAGTGAGCATCTACCAGCAATATCACAAAATGCAAACCCTTGACGAATTCCTCCAGACATATGACACCTAGAGTAAACGTTAAAATGCCGAAAAAAGCAAAATAGCAACCAACATTCAACCCCTATTAATGCACTTTCTGCAGGGAGTCGATACACAAGATACTTTGCTGCTTGTGGCGTAGCGCCGGAGCCACCATCTAGACAGTTTCTAACGTGGGCTTCTTGCTCTGGACCCGTCCCTACCCGTTCAAGGTTTGTATTGCAAACTGGGCACCTGAATTGCGATAAGCGCCGATGGATTTAAAGGAAACAAAGTGGCATACTCTGCCAAATCACTCAGTTGTGAACTTGTCTGTCTTCTGGGAAGATGACCAGGAATATTTAGCCGTTCTTGATCAACAAAAATTCTTTCCATCGAAGCAGTGCCCATTCCGCGTAAGCCTGCTGGAACAGTGACTTCTTGATAGCAGCTATGACAGACTCTCTGAGTGCTCGTAGAGGCAGTTATCTCCCCAAAACTAGGGTCCTGAGCGATTTCAGAGGGATCCAGCAGAGCCCTGTGGGACGAGCAGCGATCACAGAATATTCGACCACACTTGCGGCAATGCTAGAGGTAATTCAATGTAATGCCCATGATTGTCGCTCACACACATACATGCTAGAATCATTCAGCATACTATCAGTACGAGCAGCCAGGACTTACTCGGCGGTTGATAAAGCTGAACCGACGCTGACAATCCCGACATTGCTGAACAGCCTCATCTCGTTCCCACTGCGCATGCACTTGGTGAGGCGTCGGAGTTCTTCTGCTTGTAAATACTTTTTGAGGAGCTTCGTGAGTGGGGACACGAAAGTCGGGGGCTTGAGAAAGTTGAGGTGTTAGATCTGTACCTATTCTCTGCAGTCCTGGACGAGTAAAGTAATCCGATACACTAGAAGTTCTGGAATCAGGTCTAGCAGCTTCAAAGGACGATGTCCCGGGGTAGTAGAATTCCTCATCAGAATCTTCTTCATCCTCAAACTGTTCGTCATCTGAAACCCATTCAATTAGAATAGAGGAAGTAAAGTAAAGTTCGACCTTGGCCAGAAATAAGCAATCCTTGTGCTTGAGCAGTAAGCCTACGCCGTTCCAGTTCGCGACTATAGGCATTTAACAAAACTTCTGCTTGTGTTTTGCGATCCAAGTCAACATCACCTATTTGGATGTGAATCGTGTTTTCGATGAAAAATTTATGACTAACTCAGCAGACCCTGCCTCAACTCCGTGGTAGCTCGCTCCAGTTTGGCAATAGCCCGACGAGTTTCCATGGTTGTGGTGGGCGTTCGAGTTTGATTGCCAACAAGATACCGCGCACGACTCACATAATCATGATTGCTAGACAGGAAGCTTGTTGGCATGGACCTCAGTTCCTGATCATCCCCGTGCTCAAAGTCATCATGAGGACTTTCAGTATAAGGAATCATGCCGCCTTGATCATCAAGGTGATACATAGCACCATCTGGCTGAAGAAACGGAAGAGGTGGAATATCTAGCCTCCTCCGCATAACCCGAACCCACCTGCGTCGTCTGACCCAGGTCTGAGAAGATCGCGATGGAGCAGAAGATCTCGGTGTAGTGGTACCTAAACTGTTGGATACCACATTGCCGTTCAGCATTCGTTCCAACTGCGGTGGGACGTCAGCCGTCCACTGATCGCTGCTATCACTGAAGCGATGAGCGTATTGCCAACCCTGTTCAGCATCTACGCCTGGGTGCGTGACATCCAAAGTCCAGTCTGACCTGTTCGAGCCTAAAAACACTTGTCTCATCAAAAACAGACAGCTTACAACCAGAAATGACTTCGCTCAGCCCCTTCCAATCCAGGTCGATCATTTGGCCCTGGCTTTGGAAGCTTGAAGGGCTGGTCCCTGAACGGCAACTGCACGTCACTACGCCAGGCTGGGACCTCACAAGCTCCTGTTTCTTCGTCTCGCTTTGGCAGCTTCAGTTCAAAAGGTGGTCGACGGCCCTGCTTACCCAGACCAGTTGCGGAAAATTTGGGACGGCCAGAGACGGCCAAAGTTTTTAATCGGGTATCAAGTCGTTGATTCTCATAGAGAACAAGCGGCACAGTGGTGTGGACTGCGAGTGGGTCATAAGGGACCGTCGTGCGTCGCCACTGGTCAACCTCGAATCCTTGCAGAACCTAAAATCATAACTCAAAATGGACGGCAGCTCAGGAACTACTCACTTCACATATCCAGACTTCGAAAACAGCGGCAGCGACATCAAATGCTGTTTCTCCCCAGTTGTTACGAATTAAAGGGTTTGCGGATTGCTTGTTGAGAAGGTAGAGAATAACAGGTAAATGACCCTTTGATGCAGCATTCACTGTGGAAGAGTTAGAAGATGACATCGCCACACAAAAGCAGACTTGCTCAGAGGTGTCCATCCACCTTTACTTCGAACGTCTACGCCACGGACGCCGTTAGATTCTGCAGAGGCACCACCATGCTCACAGAGCCATCGCACGATATCAAGATAACCCTAACAGATCTGAGTAGTTTAAACATGCGAAGAATGGCACGTGTACTTTTGAACAGGCGTTATGCAGGGCAGTCCATCCGTCAGCATCCCGTGCATGAACATCGGATCTGTCAGGGAGGAGATAGGTAACGATAGGGAGATGCCCATTCAAAGAGGCTTTATGCAAGGCAGTCTATTGCAAATATCAACAGGACAATGGAGCGCACAAGACTGCATACCTCGCCCTCTTTGTCTTCAAGATCGGGCATAGCCCCACATTCCTCAACAACTGGAGAGGTTTAGGATCGAAACCTTACGAGAGAGGAACATACGCCAGGTGACAATGTCCAAGTAGCCCCTGCTCGCAGCAACATGAAGAGCCGTGAAACCAGTGCGCGAGGAGGCAGCATTGGCCAGGCTAAAGGACTCCACGGAACCCGATTCCAAAACTGTTTTAAATAGCCGCTTTAAAAGTAAAAGATCTCCCGAAGAGGCTGCGGTATAGAGAGCCTCGAGCTGGGCTTCTGTTGCATGAGACGGAGGATGAAGGGCGAGTGGTTGGATATCCGTGACAGCACTAGGATACACAAACTCTTCCTCGTCGTCATCATTATCTGAAGCTGGATATATAAAAGCCTGGTCTTCAGGCTGTTCGTCCGGAGAGTTTGAGCTGTACAAGTTTAAGATGAATTTGCGGTTGCAATGAGTGCATACTGGACTCTACTCATAGCGGAAGAAAAATAGAAGAAAGGCACATGATCGCTTCAGTGCGGAGTCAGCTTCGCTGGCACAATATTCGTCGTATCATGAACGGCCGCCAAGTTCCGAGCTACTCCTCAAGACTCAAAGAGGGCCGTGCTCTGGCCCAGGATGTGTGGTCGATCTTCAAGTATGCCCGTAATTAAACTCCCAGCTAGTATTGACTGCGCAACTTTCAGTGTCGCAAATTTGCCAGCAGACTGCATTAATTTGGGCCAGGGCTACATGAACTTCCCCCCACCAACGTTCGTAAGGAAAGCAGCAGAAGAGGCGTTAAACAATGTAATGGCAAACCACTACTCTCATCCCAAAGGTCGGCTTCGTCTGCGCCAGGCTATCAAGAACACCTACGAGCCGTTATTCAAGAGAACACTTGATGTCGAGAGCGAGATCCTCGTCACGAGTGGCGCAAATGAAGGTACACGACTATCCCAGTCTCTGTTCACATAATGCCAATCTGCCAGGCCAATATTCCGTTTTCACTGCCTTTTTGGAGGAAGGGGATGAAGTCATCATGTTCGAACCATTTTTCGATCAATATCTCCCATCTGTGACGTTCAACGGCGGAAAACCGATCTATGTCCCTTTACATCCGCCCTCGCATGACAAGGAAAAGACCACCAGTGCCGATTGGACTATAGACATAGAGGAACTCAGGTAATTGCTTCATACTTGCGTTGCTTCACTAGATTGTCCAGGCGTGCTGTTACCCCAAAGACCAAGATGATCATCGTTAATACGCCGCACAACCCAGTCGGGAAAGTCTTTAGCCGCGAGGAGCTAGAAGCTATTGCTGCCATCGCCCGAGAGTCGAATCTACTTGTCATGTCAGATGAAGTGGTATGTGGCGAATTCATCAGAGCTATTATTATTACCTGACATGCCAAAAGTACGAAAATCTTGTCTTTGATAACAAAGAGCACATAAGGATCGCTACGTTCCCTGACATGTGGGAGCGCACGGTATCAGTTTATTCTGCAGGAAGTATGTGTTCGTATACAATTCTGTATCATGGCTAACCCGAAACGCCGTAGAGTCTTTTGCAGCCACCGGTTGGCGTGTAGGATGGCTGATAGGACCACCCCACATCATTCGACCCACCCTTGCTGCCAGCACGCGAATTGTTTTCTGCTCAAATTCGCCCTTACAAGAGGCATCTGCCTCGGGTCTGGAACAAGCTCTGAACAATGACTTTTTTGCTATCCAACGCAAAGAATATGCAGAACGCCGTGCAATTCTAACAGGTGCCTTCGACAGACTCGGTATGCGGTATACTTATCCGGAGGGAACCTATTTCGTTCTGCTGGCAAGTTTTCTCTAGCTGTTTTTCCCCAGAAATGAATCTATACTTCAGGATATCTCTGATGTGAACATTCCTAGTGATTACCCTTTCCCTGATAGTGTCTTGGGCAGAGGTAGAGATTTCAGGTCTGTCTTCTACCTTTGTTTCAGGACAAGACCTAGATAAATTTAGAGCATGTTGGTTTATTGCCCTTGAGGTCGGGGTGTCTTCTATTCCAGTCAGCGAGGTATGCTCCCAGCCTCGTCACTGCAACTTTCTGATTTTTCTCCCTAGTTCTATTGTGAGGAACACGCCAACATTGGTGAAGTCTACATTCGTTTCTCCTTCTGCAAGGATCTGGAAACTCTCAAGGCTGCATCAGAAAAAATGCAAAAATTGAAGCAGTTTTTAAAGTAGAATAGGGTGCTCTAGATGCTACTGTCATGTAAATCATCTATTATTCGAGACAAGTTTCTGTCGCGGCCGCTCTCAGAACAGCCATAATAGGCTGGGTTTGATACGATCCGTCTGGACAGATACGTGAAAGACAAGGCATCGGCTACATCTTGCTTGTTCAGAAAATAGCCGCGCTCTTGGTCACGATATAACGAAGCCAGGTGTGTTGTTTCCAAAAGCTTAGATTCGAGTGGCAGACCATCATTGAGGAAATGGAGAAGTGTGTCCTTACTCTCTGCCTGGCAAAACAAATGGAAGTGTCCCGCACCTACATGCCTCACGGCATGACTTTGCATCTGCACCAGCTCTGCAAGATCATAATCACGAAGCTGACCAGCTTCTGCCATATACTGGGTACCCATCACTACCACAGTAGGTGCACGGATAGGCAACGACCAGCAGGAGTCATGGGTAACGAGAAGGACTCGTATGATGCCCTCCGCATAAAGTTCAAGGATGGAGCTTCGATCTCTTTTCTGTAATCCTCCGTGGAATAAGCCAATCCCTCGAGTTATAAGATCTACGAGAGACTTGTCTTGCATTTTGTCAAGATAGGTTCGTAACTGTTCATCATCTATAGGGCCAGGAAGATAGCCACGATCGTTCTCGTTTTCTAGTGCACGGTGTGTAAGAAGATCGAAAGCCACCGAGCGACAGTGACTCCGGGATGGCACAAATACTATCGCATGGTCCTGACCAGCTTGGACCGCGGTATGAGTAGGCTTGGCCATGACCTTGAATAGTGAAGCTGAATGAGGAATGTTGAATGTCTGCACAGACATTGTTAAAGCTTGACTGCGATCACTAGGATGAAAACTAAAGAGTGAAGATGGCTCCACGTGAAGCCAAGCCGCCAAATCCGCAGGATCGGAAAGTGAATGAGAAAACCCAACAAATCTCGTTGAAGCTGACTGAGCTGTATGCAGCAGCATTGACACAGCCAGCTCATAAATGGGATCCAGCTGCTCCAGATGATCTAAAATTACTAGGTCAACCGTTTGAGCAGGCGACCGAGGATCACGTTGCAAAAGTGCCGCGTGAAGATTAAACGAATCGACGAAGCGTACAATCCGACCTTGCTTTTGATTCGTTAATTTGAAGTCGGTACTATAATCCAAATGCATGCCAAGTGCTTGTGACTTGGGACTTAGGTCGCAGATGATGGATGTCGCAAATGCCTTGTGAGGCACCACTACAAGAATGTATGTGTCCAGTGATCTGTAAGCTGTCGTGCTGCACAATCATTGTCAAAAGATGAGACTTGTCCGCTAGCTAGATACCTACCAAATCAGAGCTTCAGCTAGCAAAGTACTACCACTTCCGGTGGGAGCACACAAAAGTAAGTTAGATTTTGTGTGGGCAACATACCAGATTACTTGGCTCTGAATAGCATTGAAATTGATGAGGTCATCGGCAAAGAGGCTCTCTACCAAAGAATTCCTGAGAACCGATGGAGAAAGAAGAGGAATATCGAGGAGTGAAGTTCGACTTTGGGGTGGCTTCGGCATCAGCAAGGAATCTAAGGGTATCGTGACCTCGTCCTCTGCTCCGATCCACCGGTCAGACACATATCGAACAGTGACTGCAGCAGGTGGAGTGCCATGAGGAATAGAGATAATAAAGTCCGTAGTAACGCAAGATGTATCGTGACGAAACATCAAATGTGTCATCTGAATGATACCTATGCCAACCTGATCTTCGACCCATAACCAGAAAGGTTCTGAACTCCCGTGAACTTTGGTATTCCAGGTGAAGACAGATTTGAGGTTGATGGTAATTTTAAGAACATCAGAACCCAATGGGCGAAGGACAAAGTCGATTTTTAGTGTGGGAAACTGCTTCGCAGCGTCCAAAAGCGCTTGTCCTTGTCGCTCGTTCAGGTGAACAAGCTTTCCAAGCTCTTTCGCATTGAGTGTTGCTAGCTCAGAAGGTTGCCACTCGTCTGCCCATGTCGTTAACCCATAGTAGATGTCATTTTTCAGGTTGAGCTGCTTCAGAGGGTGGTCGAAAGACCATAGTCGCTTCTCTATAGCTTTGCTTATACCCATAATAACGGTGGTGACGTTGGCCCACTTCTTGCTAATACCGATTTCAAGGAGGGCACGGGCAATACGGCCACCGTTTTGGGCAGCATACATCGTGTCGGAAACCAACGCAAAGTCATCCACCTGATATCGAGAGATGAATCCCTGGAGGAGTATATTGACTTTTTCGCCTTGACCATCGGTTCCATCCTGAGCGAGTCAGTACTTTCGATCTGTCAGTGTACCCATACCTTAACATCGCAAGGCACAGCTAACCTAATTTGTTCGAGCTCTTTAGCTTCCGATTCCCGAATCTGAATTTGGCCAAACTGGAGGATAAGTCAACTATTGATTCTGCAGGATAGGACGACACACCTCCGTACTCATGCTAAGCATCCTGAGGACATCGGCCTCGCTCATTTTGGGTCGAAATTCGTTATTGAAGATTTCCATGGATTCATGGCGGACATAATATTTGGCAGCAATCCGCCCGAGATCAGTAATGATAAGTGCACCCTTCGGTTCGTCGAAGAGAATCATGCCCAATTTTGCCAATTTCTGCGCAGCTGAAATGACCAGAGCCTGTCGTATTTGTCCGAGCTGAGGGTCGTTCGTCAACTCATCCCGCGAGATACCTGCAAGGGGAAAGAAACATTTCTAACAAGCCAAGACTATCACAAACCGTAAAATGTCGCATTCTTCTTCATACGAACGAAAAGATATGTATAGCTCATCCAACGCATCGCATCGGACACATTGGCAACAGTGCCCAATGAGATTTCCGCATTCAAGGCGTCCACAAGGCCGGCTTTAAACCTGAAAGTCGTCAAAGAACTTGTGTGATATCTAGGTTTCGCGACTGACTGGGATTCGATTGGGTGCTAGGTACTGTTGAGCTAATCGTCCAAAAAAAAAGGATAGCTTACCTGAGAAACGACTGCATCAAGATAGTGCGGAAGCTTATCTTCTGTGGTACAAATGTATCCTTCTCCACTGTCTTCCATTCCAGGACGACCGGCTCGGCCGAATATTTGTAGTACATCAAGCACTGCAAGATCTACAAATTTTCCTTTCGTACTATCACAGACTTGTGTTCCTTTAATGATCACTGATAAAGTCAATGCTGCTATGAGTTGCTGTTAAAAACCTTCACCTGCATGTGCTGGTAAGTTGACACCCCAAGCTAGTGTCGCTGTGCAGCACAGAACCTAAATAGTATGACAGACAAGAAGTGAAAATCATTAGTTATACCTTGATAGCTCGTGCTTCAAATAACCGCTCCATTAAGTTTCTGTCTGATCTGAGCATTCCAGCATGATGAATGCCAAAACCATTGTCATATAACTGCTTCATCTCCTTATTTCTAGATTCACCGACCTGCCGCCTGAATAAGTTCCATTGAGGATGCGCTTCGCAGTTAAAGTCGTCGCCGCTGCCTTCAGCCACGGCCATATCTCTCAAACCTAACGCTGTCTTCACGGTCTCTTTGCGGGCATGGACAAAAACCATGACCTGATGTCCTCGGGCGACCAACTCGGATACCTTCTGAAAGGTCACGCGATCGAGATTCGTTTTGGCCTCAGCACTGCCTGTCTTGCCTCTGATCCCTATAAAGTGCTGCTCTAGAGGTACGGGGCGAAAAGATGAATCGAAATAGAAAAGTCCCTTCTGCTTAGAAACACTAGAAATTTTCGGTAATTGTGCAAAATGGCAGAACTACTTTACCTCAGAAATTCTGCAACATCCACATAGTTTGGTAGGGTTGCGCTTAGTCCTACAATCCGGATGATTGACTGGCTAGATTCAACCTGGGGCAAAGCACAGTCAACAGGAACGACTTCTGAATAGACGGAAAATCAAACCTGGCGCAAAGTCCTGGCGATGATTGTCTCGATAACCGCTCCTCGTTCCTCATTGAGGAGGTGGACCTCATCAATTATGAGTAATTTTAGGGTCTGCATAGCATGAACAATCTTGTGTACAGTCCAGCGGAAGCGTACCGACGCAAGCTCTCCTTCTCCTGTTGGCTTTCGGGTCACTACGTCCCATTTTTCTGGAGTCGTTACTATTATTTGGGTTTCCGCTATCTCGGCCCTTGTCATCTGCATATCACCTTCAACATTTGTAAACACCTTGGTCGGAAACCAGAAAGCAGTAGCGTACCAGTGAGCTCTCTGACTCTGATAGAGAGCCATTTTAAGCGTTTTCCAAATTTACGGACGATCTCAGAAGCCAGGGCCTTCATCGGAGCTCTTGACCGACGAGTTAATCAGAGAAACGATCAGCGAGTACAAACACTTGCACGTATATTATCTTGAAAGAGTCTTTATTGAGTGTGGAGCCGATAACGGTATTATCGTTAGTATTTGATCGATGTTGACTGAGGACACGAAGAATGGTAAGCATGGCCACATCGGTTTTACCCTTTCACAAAATCAGTAACTCGATTCAGCCAAATATCGGACATTTACAGCACCGGTAGGGGCTAAAATGTGCATAAATTAGACTTGTAATCAACTGGCAAAATGAATAAGCCTTACCACAGATAAGCATGTTTTCATTACTAAGGTAGGCGGTGGGGTAGACAATTGATTGAACACGGTTAAGACTGGTGTATCCCTGTGACAAAGGGTCGGTAAGGGTCACTTAACGATGCAAATAGGTACCGGGAAACAGCCTTTTGCGAGAGGGTCCAACTCCGAAACAGGTATCCGTCTTTCACTAGTCTGTGGGGGAACAGGCTTTGCAGGTGGGACAATAACCTCCTCATAGTCCTGAGCAACATTAGACCCAGGGATGACGGTAGTGACTCCACTTACTTCGGACCTTTGTCGCTCCGTACCTACTGGTAGGGTATATTTAGTCCCCATTGCCGAGAGGATATTCCCTTGGAACGTGGATGTTGTGTAGACGTGGGGAAGTACCTCTGCTGGCGTCTCCTGCGAAATATTGAGACTTTTTGTATTGATAGGCCTGCACATACAGAATCACCGGAAAACAAGGGACGGTTGGCATTTTCACGAAACGTCTGGGCTAGTCGTTGCTGTGCACTTTCTTCCGAAAAAAAAGGATGGTCTGGATTAGGGATGAGATTACATTTCCTATTATTTGTTTAGTCACACCAGGTCGAATAGCAAGGAGGTATTCTTCCATCTAATTAGATCAGTTTTACCCTGCATTACAGTCGCAAATCAGTGCGTACTTCTTTGGCCACCGCTAATCGATTCGACAGGATATTAACCACAAGCTCCATGTCCTCGAAGCCACAAATTTCTGCAAGCTCTTCAGAGATCTCAGCATTCTTTTTGGAGGAAGAGAGAATCGCAGAAAGATGTTGCAAGTCGATGTGAGGCTTTCTGGATACACAGCTTAGAAAGAAATGAGATGTCGAGAAAGTTTGCCGACACTATGATTCCTTGAACGACGTCGGAAAACGTCCGTTCAGGTGAATTGGCCCCGTATAAATCAAGAACAGATTCATATGGGTTCAGATGTTCATCAAGTCCTGAAACCAGTAGATGAGCGCAGTAAGAATTTTTTTGGCAACCTAACTGTTAGTCTCCTCAAGTTCTTGGGAACTTCAACGATGAGAACAGTAGAATAAAACAAAGGGATTCAGTACTTGAAGTAATTCCAAGGATCAGGTGCGACAGTGTTACGGTACTCTTGCGGATTGCCAATGAGAGACTCGATATGGTCTAAGATCATGATGTCACATGCTTTGATCTTTGATCATGTCTATTGCTATTAGTGTTACGAAGAAGCTATTGTACATAGTGTAGATAGCGACTAGATCTCTACTTCAGGCTGAAAATTGCAGCCTATGATGCGAACTAATTTGCTCGTTAGCCAATATGATTGCTGCAAACAAACAAGACTTACTGGTACCGTCTGGCTGGCCAATACTATACAGCATTTCCTTTGGATGCAGTACCAGTGACGTTGTTCGTGGGATAAAAGGGGAAGGTAAAGTTCGAGAGGGTGGAACAATGTGTCCTGTGGACACATGGAATTTGCATAGTGTCGTCTCAGTCCAGTCTGACTGCCTTGGCAGCGAGCGTACAGTGACGAGTTGAGATCTCCAATTAGATGATGGTGGAGTGATGGCAGATGTCCTGCTAAGTGTAAAACACGGCGTCATTTGCAGACGCTACTCACGTTACAAACACGTCGGCCGTGGAATGAACATCAAACGCCGCAAGCGCCCCAGTGTTCCAGGTCTCTACGGCAGTGTCAGCACCGCGCAGATCCCATAGCTTAACTTCCCCGTCCAAACTAAGTAAGTCAGAGACTTGCCGACGATATGTGAACCAGTTTACCTGCAGGACAGGAATTGGGACGTCACCGAGGGGTGAGGTCGAGCATTTTGAACCCAGGCCTTATGCTCAGAATAATGTCTGATTATAGACTCTTCTTCTTCAATTCTACGATCGAAGACCTTTATCGCCCCATCAGCAAAGCCTGCCACAAATGTCTGAGAGGCACCGTGATCAGAGACAATGGTTGTGACTGGACTGTCTGAGTTTGTATCCATATCCTGATAAACAAACTTTAGAGTAACACAGGCGATGTCGTGCACCTTACCAAGCCCTGCGTCTCCGTTCCAGCATCCCAAGCCTTGATCACTCTCGAGTCACCCCCAACGAGAAGAATGCCGGTTGATTGCTTCCAATCCATGACAACGCCAGCACCATGGCGTACCGGGATTATTTCATTGAGACCTCTAAAAGCACTGACCATCTGAACAGGTCCTTGTTCGAGGGACGGATCATAATTTCGATACAGCCGAACGAGACCATCAGCTTCGTAGGTTTATCAGGACAGATGCAGGCGGCAGGAAGGGTCTTACATGAACCTGTAAGGATAATGCCACCGACTTCCTCGTTGATGATATTCAAAGAGGTGATGCTCGTTCCTCTGGGATTGCCGTTGTAGAATGAGTTCAATTGTTTTCGCTGCGACCAATCCCAAACACTATGCAAGTTCAACATACAAAAAAAACCGATTGCAACACTGACCTTATAACATCACTTTCATTAGATACCACCAGATGGTTATCATAGGAATGAAAAGCCATTGTTAAAGGGTTGGCTAACCCTTGCAAGATAGTCACCGTCCGATCCCAACGGCAGGTTGCTGGAAACATGAGCTCGAGAAGCACAGAGGAATAGAGTAGCTTACATGCTACTTCCAGCTGATTTCTGACAGTACTATCTGTTTCTTCGTTTCGTTGCTGCCTCCAGACTTGATAGTTATATTGGACACTTCCAGGTTCGTCTGCCTCCGTTTGCTTTATTAAGTCAGTATTCAATGCGGAGAAAAAAGTAGAAGCTTGCCCTCATTTGTGGTTCGGTAAAATATTCACAGCACCAGTCAAAAAAGGTACTTTTCAATGGTAAGACATCGCGCACACCTAAGCCTGTGCCCAAGCCTAGAATTATGCTGTTCGAGGAATCAACACTATTGCTCGGACTTGGGGCGGAGCTACCACCGCGTTGATGGGAGTGATTCCTTCGTGGCCGGCGACGAGCCCTCAATCGCTCCATATCTTCCTCCATCAAAGCTTCCATGGCGTCCGACGGTTGAAAGTGGCTGGGTTCTGTGAATAGTGTCGAGTCGGAATCTGAATACAGGGAATCATGTGTCGACATAGGAGGGGTCGATGGTCTGGAATATGCTGATTCGTACTGAGCAAAATTGAGGTTAGGCGAGGGCGGACGTGAGATACCCTCCACATCTGACCTATATTGCGGCATCAGGGTAAAGGCACGGCTATCCTCAATTGATGGAAATGCTATTCCATTGCCAAAAGATTTTAAACCCAACGCAGCCGCGAATGAAGACGTGCGTCGTATAGTGTTAGAAACACCACTAGATATTGAGTTCATGGTATCGCTGCGTGTGATACTTGGCCGAATGTTTGCAGGGGAAGGAGGTGGTAGTAATGGTGAGGACTGCAACGAGCCAACACGGGTGCGCACCGTCCCGGCGTTCGAGCTTCCAGGCCCAGTAGGTGGTGCTCGCAGTGAGGTGCATTCCAATCGTTTGAAAGGTGAGTCAAGCAGTAACACCATGATATAATCAACAATTGTTTGAGCATGAGTTGCAACCTCAAGATAAGGGTCAACGGAAAGATCGAGAAGGACAACGAAAATGGTGAATATTGACGAGAGTAGAACTCGGCTCTCTTCTCGAAGTATTCCGTCGTCCGGGAGGCTGTCTAACCATTCCGCAACAGCCGCATTGGTGACGTCCTCGTCCGTTAGATGATGACCTGCGCGCCATGTCCTATCTTCCTCCCAATATAACCAAGCGCAAACGACTACTTTCGCTCAGCGACGGCGTTAGATGAACTGTAAGCACCTACCAAAGTGACCTCTCCATTCTTTAACCAAACAACTAATGATAACCAAAAGTTCTTTTCTGCACATAGGGCTTGCATCATCCTTTATAGCAAGTGTAGCACCTGTCACAATAGCCACTTCCATTCGGAAGTGATAACGCTCATCAAATTCGAACATGCTCCCGGTGCCACCGCCGCCATGCTTGTTAGTATCAGCTGAGCCACTAGCACCCATGAAGGTCCCAAGAGCAAACAGGGCTGCGCATCTTACCTCAACGGAATCGTCTACTAGAAGCTGAGTGAGCTTCTCTGGAGTACCTCTCTGAACTCCAATGAACTTTCCACGATCAAACGCATCCCACATTTGCCCAATACACAAGGCAGTCCATTGACGTAACAAAAAGTCAGGATCATCGAGACGCTCGAGACAGTTTTCAAAAACTCTTTCCTCCCAGCACGCTTGCTGACCTTGAGGGAAATCACGAGCTAGCGCTGAAAGAATGAAAGAGCACATTGCCTGATGCTCTGACCAGTTGGGCAGCACATTGTCATTTCTGATGGACAATATGTTAGAAAAATACTTGTATCCTTGCTGATTATTGTAAAGGTCGAGTTGGACTGTGGGGTCAACGGCCAGGATACGGGCCCAAATAAAGATAAGCACTGGACGCAGATCTTGGCCAGGGGCTTGCAGCAGTTTCGATATGTAAGGGAAGATGCCAATCGTCAACACTAAATTCACGGCCCATGGGCCCAAATCAACGAACTGGGAGAGCAGGATAAGTGCTCGGAGCCTATGTGGTTGCGAGAGCAAGACTTGGAGCACGATGGGGAGCTGATCTGGAGGCTTTCTGGGAACAAGATGATGTCTCTCGTATCCGACGTATCCGATTTTTGGGTCAACAACGTTGCTAGGTTTATCTCCTGAGGGCGGAAGAGACATTGGCCCGCGTCTGGTCAGTGCAGAGCCTCCGCGCGAGATCCAAACCTCGAATGCAGTCAGTTGATCAGCAAAAAATCTGTTGGGGATGTAGTTGTATGATTTCTCGCTGTTAGTTTTTGCAGCATGATTTGTCTGTGTCTGTGTCTGTCCTATTCGGCCAGGTCGCAGAAGTGCAGGAGGAGGAAAGGTGGCAGAGGGTACGGCCGGTACTGCCGCAGTAGTGGAGCTGACATCTTCTGGCTTTGAGAGAATGTTTGGCAGTTGTCTTAGACAGGAATCGACAGCTAGATCCCATGTAGCCCATAGGGGATGAGTATTCGTGGGAGGGAGAGGAGGATATGTGTGAGGTGTGCAGTTGTAGTTTTTCATTATCCTCTCTGCAAGGAGAAAGTTGCGGAAGAGAGAAGCAATCAGAAGATCGCAACGATACAGTCTAGTGAATGTGTCGCGTGAAAATGTGGTCCAAGCAATCGTATCAGTGATTGCTGTGAAGATCCAGTTCAATTCACCCAAGGGCGTCCTCCGGTCTTTGAGATCACCAGGAAGTTGCATGACCATGTCTGCAGTAAGATTGTTTGGGAGTTGATGATTCATGATAAAGAAACGTAAAGCAATGTCAATAGGGGAGGTCAGGCAGGATGTGAAGACATCAGCTGGAAGTTCGGGGCATGAAGGCAACTGCTCATTGGCAGCACATGCGGCCAGTTGCAAGGATTGCATGAAAGGCTGCGCGCCAGGTGGATAGCCACCCTGAAGTAGTTTCATGTCCTCGTCGCGGCGTTCTGCAAAGATGTTAAAATTTTGTAAGAGGTGACCAGCAGCAGAGCAATCCCATATGTATACGCCGGGAGACCCGAGCCACTTCTGAACTTCCTGGAGAGAGACCGGAATGTACTGAGTGTATGTACTATTAAAGCACCACAACTCGCCACTAGCAGTCGGTTTCGGAACCCCATGGCCATTATAATGAAAGAGAACGGCGTCGTCCTTAGCCTGCTTTCGAAGCTGCTGGCACGCTTTTCGAAGGTCTTCAAAGGACGGATCGAGGATGGACTTGTACTGTATCTTAAGACTGAGACCTTCGAACTGATGCTGTAGGTTCTGTCCAATAGCTTCAAGAGCTTTGTGAGCGGGCATAGTCTGTGGGTCAACCCAGCACTCCAGATTGGCGCAAGGATTTGTCTTGACCACGTCTGGGGGATCAATCTCGATATTAAGACAGAGCACCAAGGCCGCATTGGCTGTTTTCAGCTTTCCTGGTGAAGAATATCGCCACGGTGTAGGCTCAGCAGACCAAGGAGGTGGTGGGGTTGGATTTCCACATGTTAAATGCCTTTTGGCCGACCAATGGGGTGCTAAAGCTGGGGCTTGATCAATCGAAGTTTCTACAGAGACACTGGGTCTGCCTTCAGGACTGGGAGCATCATCAAGGTCTCTAGTAGACGGTCGCTGGGATGAATGAGTCCGAGAGCGAGCGTCCGTTCTAGAAGGCGAAACAGAATCTTCATCGGTATCCGAACTGGTTTTCGACCAACCACCTGTATACGATTGGTTGGAATTTCATTTCAATATATATAATCATACCTGGCGCAAATTTGGGTCCAGTTCGACGAGGCTGCTGCTGGTAAGCATACATGCTCAACAGTCGGCAACTGATCCGGTGATACGCGTCTCCTTGCACATGCTCACTCATCGACGTATTTGGCCGCTCTTCTACTGGACTCCAACAGTCGCAGCTATCTGTAATTATGTTTGTGGAATTGACCTCTGCACTGGCAGGAGCATGCAGGTGAGCACTTGTGCGTGCAACGCGGTGGGGCTTGAAATTTTTCTTAAGCCTACACTGAATCCCGATACCTCTACCTGGAGAGATGTTGCGATATTTAACAAACTACCAGCTAAGAACAGTTACAGACGCGGAGATATTGTTTCTATCAAGTAAACGGTCTCAATTGTCAACTCAGCCCTTTAAGCTTTAATGCTCACCTAGATCACCCGAAAATCCACGGCGAAGAGTCGTCAAACGCATCGTGGCTATTGATGGCGATATCGTCAAGACTCTTCCACCATATCCTTCATCACAAGTGCATATTCCAAAGGGCCATATTTGGGTTGAAGGTAAACATCAAACAGACCCTCTTCGACCATACTCTACATCATCCTGCAGGTGATGAACACTTTCACAGCGATGACAGCAATCGCTTTGGTCCGGCAAGTGCGAGCCCGTCTTTTCGTACAGCGGTGCTGACATACGCAGATGCCGCTTGCACTCGTCGAGTCCCGACTCTTGTTTATCATTTGGCCACTTCATAGATTTGGAGCCTTATACACACATTCCAGTAAGGACTGGTGTCACCCTCGTGTCATCATATCAGATGAATGTCAGTCTACTCCAATGTGAAGATTATTCGCTCCGCCACCCCGAGACCTAAGCTATGGATGCAGCATAGGACCCGTTCTCTGTACTCATCCATCCTCCAATGTTTTGATTTCTAGCTAGAGGGATCAGTATGCACGGCAATCAAGAATGAAGTCCCCACAATCAAGGGAACAACAGACACAGAGCTGCTCTGAATACTGCTCACAGCATGTATATTTCCCAAGACTTCCTTAGCTAGCATCGGTGCCTGATATTCGTGTAGCTCTTGCACTGGATTGTGATCAAGAACTGCTCTGAAGAAACAACCAATCACTCACGAATACTATGGGTAGCTGGCCCGGTAATCGAGTGTTCAGGGTGCGAAAGGGACACATAACGCATTCTGTCAAGTTGAGGGGACCAAGTGCGAAGAGGGAACCACTCAAATGTTTCGGGGTCGGCAAGATAAGAAGGCTGGTATTCGCCTTTGTACTTCATCTTAGGGCATGAGTGAATGTAAAAACCTGTCTTCGCAATCAATTGGTCACCTCATTGGAGAAGAAGCGCACCAAGATACAAGAAGCTCAGGTTTGGCGCTCCGGCTTCTTTCAACTCTTGTACAAGCGCTATTTCTCGGAGCGCACTTAGCTGTGAGTACTGAATACGACTAGCGAAGTGAAAGATTTCAATGCCTACCTTACCGAGCGAAAATTTATCCCAGTTCTTGTCGTACATAAAGTAGACACTTGAGACGCACCCCGGTAGAATATCGAGGACTGCCATCGCAGTCAACTGTCCTTTATGACGGTCAGAGTGTGTCTGTCACGGTTTTGCAAGGTAAGCCAGTACCATCTAACCGATATAGCTGATGATACGAGCCATAGAAGGCTGGGAGATTATTGGAAGGTGTTGTGTATGGGATCGGTTCTGACTGAAAAGACATGAGCCGGATAGAAAAGAGCACTAAACTCACAGCAAGCGGAGAGTCAACAAGAAAACGCTTAAAGCCCGAGCGCGTCGGTTCACTTTCCAGATGGATCTCCATCTGATACTTTTGGTAAAGCTCAAACTTCTCCTCACTGTATGAGGATGGCTCTAAGGTAACCTAGAGCCTTGTCAAACGAGGTAGTCAACCAAGCGTCTGTATTCACCTCGAAAGCATGAGCCGATCCTTCCAAGTTTTCAGCTGCATGAATGGCCGATACTAGGTTGAAAGGCTCTGCACTAGACTTTCTCGAATCGGATTTCGGAATCGTACTAATCAGGGACGATGTGGCAGCATACTCAACATAAATTGTCACTTCGTGTTCGTCCTTTGGATCCAAAACAAATCTATTCCATCTAGATATAGCATCAGACATAATTCTGTCCGTGTGTCAAAACGCTACCTGCTGATAACTTTCCTCTGACTTTTGGATGCTTTAAACGCGCTAGCATCGAGTCTGGGAGATATATAAGTAAATTGAAAGGTCAAGAAATTGAGAACCTTATGGTGTATTGTGGGCAGCAGGAAGCTCTGAGGTGGGGCTTGTAGCACCATGTTCCTGAGTGGCTGTTCAGAGTGTCGGAGAGAATAAACGACACATACCCGAGCGTCGCCAGCCCCGGTCAATCATATCCTGATATCTATGACAATGTGAACTGTGAATTAGCATGAGCGATTTCAAGCTACACCTGGCAAGAGAGTTGCAATGCATCAGCTGATGCAGAATGCCAGTAAGATTCTTTAGGCGTTCGTTTGCCCGGTGGCGAACAGTAACCACAGGTTGAAGAGTGCTGACCATAGGGCACAACGATCGACGGTAGTGTAGAGGACATGAATTATAACGGTGTCGTGACTCAATTATTCCCTTTTGTTGCTTCCAAGTTGTACTGCACATTTCTCCTATACTTCGTAGCCAAACCAGCCGCGATCTTCACAGAGGCGTTTGCTCTAGCGATCTCCTATGAAGAATGGGTTTCAGTTCTGAGCAGTGGCAAACCGGCGTGCCTGCAGACAATGATTCAATTCTGATAGTGTTTCTGTGCATTTAGACTAGATAACGATTAGGACAACGACAGGCCGCGTTCCAGTAAACATACTGTGTTCTTCAAAATACGCTGTAACAGCACGGCCTGCCTTTCAGCATGAGGATTCTCCATGGTGGTTGAGATCAAACAATGGTAAATTTCATTATAACAGTACAACAGTTCATTATTCAAGTGAAGATCTACGGTGCAGCCCATTAGCCCCAGCCATCCCAACGTCCATACCGGCGAAACTCCTGTAGTGTACATTGCCGACTCCGAGACGATTCAGAACCATCCTTGTCTCGTTCTTTGTCTTTGCCCTTGTCTATTCGGGTAATCGTGGATGATGTACTGCTAGTTTGTTTCCGCGAAGAAGTCTTTGGTGACGGTGGCGATCCTGTTGACTTGGACCTTGCATTTGGCAGGGAAAGACGATACCACCCTCCGACGTATGTCAATGCAATAAGCTGGTATTCAAATGCAGCTTCGTCACTTGACACCTGCACCCAGCCTACAACGCAACGCTCTTCGTCTGGAAGTTCGTCACCAGATGAACGTGCCGATAGAGATATGTGTGCAGATTGCGTTGGTATCCTGTACTGTGCATAGGACCACTCGGATTCAAAGTATTTCGGAAGCGGTAGATATGGCGCCAGCTGCGATAAAGTCGACTGGCGATTTCTAACCAGAAGGGGTCAATGAAGGAAGATACACAAGTAGATACTGACGATGGGCCAGAACTGACAAGGGTAAATACATGCACAGTTCCCTTATCGCTCCAAACACAAACCTCCTGTTCATCGGGTCTGAAGGCGACTCCAAATATTTCGGCTTTGTCGGTTCCGCGCCTCAATTCACGAACTAGTTTGCCAGTGAAAGAATCCCATATTCGTATCAAAGTCCCCCGAGAAGATGTAGTAGCGATTAAACGTCCTGAAGGCGGTGCAGAGAGTGTAGTAAGAGCGGTCGTGTGGGCAGCTATAATGGCCACTGGATGCTTTGTTGGGACGGGAGGTTTTTGCTGCGATGCCGGGGATGGCGGCCCTTTAGGAACGGGAGGAGAACAAGGCGGAAGATGTATCAATTGAACATGCCCTACTTGACGGCCTGGGATGGCGAGCAGGGTGGCGTAGGCAGCTGTGGCAAATGCAACGAGACCTGACCTCGAGTTAGAACACAGTGGATTAACGGATGAAATGAACACGCCTCTGGGGTTCTCGCAAGTTTCCCATTCTGCATATCTCATTATTTGATGACCTACCTCGAAGACAACGACCCGTCGACGGAGAGCAACAGAGAGCCAGCCACGTCTGCAAGCAAGACCACGGACCCTTTCACGAAACTCAAGCTCTGCGACTTCAGTGCCGATTGCATCGTCCCAAAGAATAACTTTGTTTGGAGAGTATAAGGGACTGCGACCACCGCCTAGAAGAAAGAGCAAAGACGAAGTATGGAGTGGAACTACAGCTGCCAGTGTCCCTCCTGTCAGTTCTGATGGTACAAATCAACTTGGGATCGGCAGACACGTTCAAGCCACGCACCGCGTTTCCGAAGCAAAGACAATGGCCAGGCGCGGTACACTGCAAAGCCTGCTGGTGTAGAGGCAGTAAATATCTCACAGTCTGCATCAAACCGTGCATCTAATACGTGGACAGGATTTGTGCTTGAGATCGAATGGCGGGCCAAGTTCATAGCAGGAGAACAGGCCAAATCCGGAAAGTGTTATTAATACAGCATGTGTGTAGATACAGAAATTGCGGCCCAAGAAAAGCTGTTACATACAACTCGAAGTCCAAAATATTGTTCAAATCTGCGAACCGTGTATCATCCTTTCGTCGCCACCCTAGATGCATTGCTATCAAGACTCGTAGGATTCCATGTTTTGGGAGGCCGTAAGTCAACATGAGCTAGTTGCTGGCGAGCAGCTTTGAACTCCATTTCTTCTGCCTGGTTCTGAGCAACGAGAGCTGCTTTAGCCTCAGCTTGCCGCTGCAACTCTTCCTCAGATTCATCAGATAAATAATCCGTAAATGCTCCGTCCGAAGTTATGGTACTATCTGTCATTGAGCTACTTCCACTGCTGCTTGATGCACTGGAAAGCCCATCATCGTCTTTCTTGGAAGTTCGTGCAATTGAAAAGGAAGGTGGGCGGTCGACAGCGCGAGAAGGTGGAGATGACTTGGAGGTATTAGTGGACGAGGAATTCGGCGCTCGACGGCGCTCCGGAGATTGACTACTCTGGGAACGTAGATCCAAAGCAGGCTTAGAACCCGACAGTGGAGGTGAGTTTACAGCAGGTAAGGATGTCCGACTGCCGGAGTGGCGTCGTGCTGTAGTTGGACTATCCAGATCGATATGCTTTCGATTTGGCGAGGATTGGGTAGAGTTGGACTGTCTTTCAGAGGCGGCCTCGATTTGACCGGATCTACGTGAGTTTAGCTGTTCCACAGATGTGGGAGACGGTGAGACGGAATTGCTACTCATGCTTCGAGACATGGTTGCCAGACCTTTCCCAGGAATAGGAACTGCGGGGGAAGCTTTACCTGGGATAATGAGCTTGCTTGGGGGGCTCCCGTTAGACGTTTTTCGATCTAGCGGGGGCATTGTAGATGCCTTTGCTATCTGACGAGATGATGTAGGGGAAGTTGATGGCTTCAGGGATAAATTGTCTAAAGCTGCTTTGACCTCTGGAGGGATAGGAATATGATGTATCTTGCTCACACAATGCCAGTCAGCAGCCTGGATCATGCGATACTCGCCAGGCTGCGGCGGTCGACAGCAACCTGGCCAACCTGGATTGTGATATCCCGCGGACTTTGCAGGTGGATTTGTACGTGCCCACTAGAGCAGAGCATGAGAGGAAGGTAATAAAACAAAGTGTACTTGCCTTGCAATAGCCACAGCCATTAAACCAGTCGACTGAAAGCAGATGAAGATGGGACATGTTGCGGTTGCATGTTGAACTGACCTTCTGCATTTTTCAGATACAGGACGTCGAGACGGGGATGGACTGCACGATTCCGACAAACGTCGCGGTTATGGGGACATCTTGCGGCTGCTGATTAGATGGTGAGGATGGTCGGTGGGCCGATACAGACCTTGCATGTGGGTACACCTTGCACATCAGGCAAACATTGGTGGCTTGGTCGAGAGAACCGTATGAATGACACATGAAGGTCTGAAAGAAGCAGTGACTGGCATGTGGCCAGCTGATGGTTTGGACATGGACGACAGAGCAGAAAATACAATTTCAAGATTCGAGATTACATCCCTTTAGATCCCTACCAATTTGGCTGCCTCAAGGCAGATTATAGTATACTGAGAAATAAGTGACGTAAAATACCAATCTTGCCTTCAACTATCATGGGCAAGTCTCAGTCAAAGCTCACTCCAGAACAACTCTCAGATCTCCAGAAGAACACATATTGTATGCAAACCTTCGTCGCTTATTGTTGCTCATTGCTTGTCCAGTCGACAAGAAGGAGCTACAGCAATGGTCAAGCACACGCCCTTCTCTAACCCCGTCTCATATTCAGATGCAGGTATAAAGGCTTCAGAAAAGACTGTCCATCAGGCCATCTAGACAGGGCCGAGTTCTGTCGAATATACAAGCAATTCTTTCCGTTTGGTGACCCCGCCGAGTTTGCAAACTACGTCTTCAATGTTTTTGACCAGAACCAGAATGGGACCATCGATTTCAAAGAGTTTATATGCGCTCTCAGCGTCACAAGCCGAGGCCAACTGGATGAAAAACTCAAATGTCCGTCCCGTTCGTTTGCATCTGCCACACTGATCTCCACGGAAGGGGCGTTCCAGCTGTACGATATTGACAAAGACGGCACCATCACATACGATGAAATGCTTCAAATCGTCCAATCTATATACAAGATGACTGGAGAGATGGTTAAGCTACCAACAGACGAAGACACCCCAGAAAAGGTAAGGCGGCGTTCAACAGCTATGTTCATCTGATAACAGCCCTTCAGAGGGTCGACAGGATCTTCCGTGAAATGGATAAGGACAAGAATGATAAACTCACATATGAAGAGTTTGTAGAAGGAAGCAAGCAAGACCCTACGATTGTGCAGGTGAGTCGAACACTGAGCCAACGGCCTATTGTTTGATTCTACAAGGCATTATCGTTGTATGATGGGCTGGTATGATTCAAAGCGTGCAAGTCGTCTTATTGTGCGCCATCGTTAAGAAAACTGGTTTATAGCTCATGGTTACATTAGATGTATTAATTCTTCGTGTGTCTTGCCACTCGCACATACCCCAGGCTCTTCATTAAAGAGCACTGGCTTTCGTCGTGTAGCTTTAGCATTACTGTGTACGGGAAGAATTGTGATCTAGCCTGCTTTGGACAATTGGCCGTATTTTTGAAGTATTCTATCCTCGATGTCAGCACAAACCCAGTGGTATGAGCCCTCAGCAAATGCCAGGTTGTCTTTCTCTGCCTTGAAGAGCTTGTTAAAATCCTGGGGACCAGCAGCAGGTGCTGTGGCGCCGGCAAAGGGAGATGCCATGACCTGCGAAGCCTCGGCGGCTATCGCATTGTCAAGTAAGTAATTGACGGAAGAAGAAAAAACTTGCCATTCTCGTTACCAAGAATGAGTCGGTACAGCCCATTCAAGCCAAAAAAGTTCAAAAAGTACCACGACAGAGATGATACCCATCTCACGTCCATATCTGGAGTTTCGATACCTCTCTGAAGCATAGACTTGAAACCGAGTGTCAGGGGGAAAGGAAGTTTGACTGTGTACTAGTCAGAAATGTCCTGCCGCTCGAGAGGGCTCTCACTTAAGACAAATCCTTGGAAGAAGAAATTGATCCAGCCCATAATGAGCATTTGGGGAACCATCATAACCATTTGAGTCTTCATTCCTGCCATCATACCGTCCATGGCAGCAGGATCTGTCATGGGGTTTAGAGGTACGGCAGAAGAATCGCCCTTGGGGGGTCCGTCTTTGAGAAAGGTACCAGACTCAAAGGACTCAGAGAGATGCTGAGATATTGACTTGTAGAGCAGTGGAGGTATTGGAGAATTAGAAGATGTCGAACGAAGAATCTGAGAGCGAACTAGAGCGCGCCTGTGAAACTCGCCTGAGGGCGAATTTGATAGAGAAAGATAAGACATACTGCTCACGGAGTGCGGCACGAGTGAGCTTTTGTGGTGCAGACTGCAGCAGAATGACCACATAATGGCGAAGGATCCCTACCAATATCTGCACACAAATTTTAGAATGCAACAGCTGGCAGAAAGAATCTCGGTTACCATTACTAGAGTGATGGGGAAAAGGACCCAGTCTCTAATCTGTGGGTCAAGATACAGGCTAACAGAGGCATTAGTGCTCGGCATTATTCTGTATTGCGCTTGCTACCTTTCGGACATGGTAAAAGATGTGTTGTCACGTGATATCTGAATACTTATTTGTGTAACCTGCTTGGGACAGGCTCGAACATGGATTCATCACCGACCGCCCTTTTTGAATCTTACGAGCAGGACTTCAATCAATTCATTGATGTTATCCGACAGAAGCTCGAAAATGAAACGACTAGTCAAGTTAGTGGTACGCCAACCATTCTTCCCCTTTGCATTTCAGAAGTACTTGGATTTCAGAACAGCAAAACTCGGTCCTTCGCCGCGTCGATATGGAACTGGACGAAGCTGATGAAATGGTACATCCTCGTTCCGTCGTTCTGTGAACCATAGCTTAGCTGCGGTATAGGTCTCTCAAATGGAGATAGAAATGCAGGGAATCCCTCAGACTATTCGACCTCAGTACCAGGCAAGATTGACGACTGCAAAAGCTAATCTATCCAAGTACAAAAAGCAGTCAAAAGAGTTAAGTGCTCGGCTTACCCGGTCAACTCTGCTGTCCTCAACAAAACCTGGATACTCTTCGTCTGACGATCCCTACGGCGCTTCCAGCGATCGGACGCGTCTACTCTCTGGAACAGCTCTGTTAGAAGACGGTTCGAAGCGGCTGCAGGAGTCTGAGCGTATTGCTCTTGAGACAGAAGCGCAGGGTGCCGACATTTTGCACAACCTTAGACTGCAACGGGAAACTATCGAGAATGCTCGCAATACGGTAGGCTTACTCTGTTTCACAATGACATTTCCAACTACTTTAGCTTCAAACGGCAGGCAATTCCATTGATCGTGCTTCGAACACTCTCAAAGGGATGATAAGAAGGTACTGTACATCTTTCCTCGCCTTTCTTGGTATCATTCCACCCCAGATTTTTCTAAATACCATCTTTTTACAGGATGTACCAGCAAAGAGTTGTCACTGCGGCCATCATAGGTGTCCTGCTCTTGCTCATAGTAGTTATAATATGGGAAAAGTCGAGCTGAACACGCTCTTTAGACTACTTACCCAACTATTTTTAATGGAGCTCACTGTTATTACTTATGTACTCATACACCCGGATGATGAATAGAAAAATCGTTCGTTGCAAGAGTGGAATGGGAAGACTAGATTACAAGATGCGGGGACAACTAAATCATGACCTACGACTCTGAACATGCGGTGAATAATTCTGCGCTTGAGGCGAGTAACTAGCGAAGCCACCGTACGGGTTAGGCGGTGTCTCATACAGAGTTTGTGCGGACTGATTGCCAGAATAAAGACTAGGCTGGTCTTGCGCTTCGTACCCAGCAGGAGATAATCTCCTATTGCCTGCTGCACGACCTTGATAGACACCATGCGGGTCATAATTGATATGTCCGGTCGGGGTGCTTTCGTACGGCGACTGCTGGGGACTGGCCACGCGCCCATGATAAACGTCGTGCCCCATCGGAGGAGCAGTACCTGGACGGTCATACGGCGACTGCTGGCCAATGGGTGCTGCTCCCAAGGCAAGGTTGGCTGCACTGTCAGTGTCATCATACACCTGTTGTTGAGGCGAAGGGTAGTTGTAGAGCGAGTCCTCATACCCGAGGGTCTGCTGTGACGGGTTGAATTGAGGATGACCTTGTGCTTGGTGGGTGGAGTAGGGGTTGTACGCCGGCATCGGAGGAGGGTAATCCTGATCTGAATTATAGTAGTATTGATCTTGTGTATAGGTATACGTGCTTGGAGGAACACGAGTGTTGAGGGAGGAAATGTCGTCGTCGTCGTCGACCGATAAATTTGGTAAGGTGGGTTGAGGAAGAGGCTGAGCAATGAATTCACCCTTCTTGTTTTTGAGGTGTGAAAAATCGCCCAAGGCCTCTTTCTGGGCAAGTTTTGCTGCATCCGCAAGACGCTGCTTCTGTCTACGTTTGATGACCGTGCTGATACGCTGAGAAGAAAGTTCAGATGTTGTTGTAGAAGCTGCAAACAGAACAAACCTTGTCAACCTTGTGACAACAGTATTCCTGTGGCAGATTGATATAAATCATACATATTTGGCAGTGAATTTTTTACCTTCAGATTGCCTCGAATATGGAGGAGTAGAGGAACATAGCAGATTGCTGCAACAATAAGAACCAGCAGGGAACCAGCAAAGACGACGACGGTGAAAAAGGTAGAAACAGTCAAAGCGGAAGTTGACAATTTGTTGCCTTTGAAGTATTTGCCGATGTCGTACCAATTACCTTCATTACGCTGAGAAACATAGATAGCGTATAGGGTCAAAGCGTTGATTGTCTGCCTAGGGCCATCGGCTAACAAGACTCTTTTCCAGCCTGGAAGCTTAGCTTAGTATATACGGTGAAGAGTTATAGAAACTTTTCTTACTTTTGAAGACAAAGAAGACAAAGAAAGCGAAATCATCGCTAAGCTTAGTTGAGTTACTGATATGATCAAAGAAGCAAAAGTGATCATAGGAACCTAGCAAAAATATCAGAAAAATGGAACGACAGGGCAGTGCCGCACGCACGCAGAGAATAGTAATTGTTGGCCATCACGTTGGTAAAGGCATAAGAAATATCTCGACTAGCGATGATTTTCTTAGCCTTGCGTGCCTCGTAGGCTACCTGAGAGGGATAAGCTAGAGGCATAGAATATGCGAATCACGGACCAGAAGGAAGGAGAAGATGATACAGCCGACAAAGAGCCACTTTCCAACATTGAAATCGATTGGAATGCAGCCTGAAACTTTGTTCTGGGCGCAGTTATTGAAGATTTGGTTTGACCAAGTACTTGTTGTCAACATGGTTACGGCGGTGAAGATATCGGAGACGTAGACGAGGAACGACTTGAAAACTAGAATATAGAGCCAGAGATACTTCATGCGCATCATGAAGCCATTGTCTGTGAACTCGCGGGTGTCCACAAAGTCAAACTATCGAAAAGATGAATACTTGAAAGATGCCAGCGCACTGTGCTTGCCTTGTGATCTGGAACGACCTCTCGTTTCCATTTTGGACCGCTGCACATTTTATTGAAAGAGAGTTAGTCCAGTCGCACGCGACGGACAGCAGAGAGCGACGAGAATTAAGGACTGGGGGGCGTCGTGATGGACGATAACACAAAAGGACCGGCACGTCGGCAGGCCACAACAAGAACAAATGACCACCATTCAGAAAATCAAGGCAAGTCGAGTCGATACTCGTCTATTGTTCGTCTAACAATGAAGTAGGAAATTGAAGATGAAATGGTCAGTGTCTGAGCTTTTATAGGCCACATCTAAGCTGCTAGCAGGCCAAAAGTGTGTATACGTTCTTCTGCATGTCCTGCTTTATTCTTGTCCCTCAGCCCAAAAGAACAAGGCCACTAGCTTCCATCTAGGACAGCTCAAAGGTATACAACTCTCCCTGTCTGCCCTCATTGAATTATCTAAGCCAAGCTTGCCAAACTCCGGCGCGAGTTGATCTCAACGCCAGGCGCTGGCGGTGGTGGTGGCGGCGGTATCGGTCAGCTCTCTTGCACCGTATCTATGTGCTCATTTCTCACACTCGCCAGGCTTCGACGTCGCAAGGACAGGTGTAGCCTCTGTCGGTTTTGTCGGTTTCCCTTCAGTCGGCAAGGCAAGTTACTTGCTTTTCATCTCGTCTTATTGATCTCTAGCAGTCCACGTTGATGTCCAAGCTCACGGGCACACACAGTGAAGTTTCAGAAATCGATTTCACTACCCTTACCACGGTAGTCGAGTCTCTTACTCTCAGATTCATATGTTAACACGAGCTTATAGGTTCCTGGCACCTTAAAGGTTCATGGCGCACCTGTCCAGATTTTGGATTTACCAGGGATTATAGAAGGTGCCAACGACGGTCGTGGCAGAGGTCGTCAAGGTAGGCCGGTCACTGCTCTCGGGCAAATAATCATTCTCACTGTTTCCAGTCATCGCCGGTATTTAGATTGTTGATACGTGAATGCCTATCTGACCACTTCCAGTGGCCAGAACATGCCATCTTATTTTTATCGTGCTAGACGTCCTGAAGCCTCTGAATGATAAAAAAGTCATCGAAGGTGAACTGGAAGGCTTCGGTATCCGGTTGAACAAACGCCCACCAGCTATTGTGGTGCGCAAGAAAGAGAAGGGCGGCATCAACATCACCAACACTGTCCCTTTGACCAACATAGACCATGATGAAATCAAGGCTGTTCTTAGTGAATATAGGATCAGCAATGCAGACATCGCTATTCGAGAGCCCGGTGCCACCGCCGATGACTTGGTGGATGTGGTTGAAGGCAACCGGTAAGCTATCATACTTTTTGAAAGTCTTCTTATTTCGGTTAGTGTTTACATACCGGCAATATATGTAAGACAGCCAATATACCCGCGAATCAGTGTACTGATATTACTTAGGTGCTAAACAAGGTATTGGTATCTTGACTCGTTTAAAAGGATCTTTTCAAAGAACAGATTGACGCAATATCTATCGAAGAATTGGATCTACTGTAAGCAGTCTTCAATGACAATCCGTCCTTTCCGATTCTGAAAATGTAAAGATACAAGATCCCTAATTCTGTCCCCATTTCGTCCAAGGAATGGCTCAATATCGACGAACTGATCGAAAAGATGTGGGGAACGCTCAACCTTGTACGGGTCTACACCAAACCCCGAGGGTTAGCTCCAGACTATTCTGCTCCTGTGGTTCTACGGCATGGTAAATGTACCGTGGAAGATTTCTGTAATGCAATACACAAAGAAATTGCGAAGCAAATGAAATAGTAAGTCGTCGTTAATCCGCGTCATGTTAGCGCTCAGATCGTATCTATCAGCGCTATAGTGTGGGGATCAAGTGCCAAACATTCCAAAGGCCAAAAAGTCGGCCTAGAACATGTGTTAGAAGATGAGGATGGTAAGGATTTTCCTGTCGTTTTCGCCGCTGATGACCGCAGTTGTTCATATTTCCAAAAAGTAACAATGTAATTGAATGATGTCAACCTCCTTCGATTCCTTCACTGGATTCATCCAGCGGAAAATATTGAGGGATCAGATCTCTGGAGAAGTGTCGTTAGAACGTGTTGATGATGCAGAATTGTGACCCAACTCGTAAACCCCGCGATCTTTGTTGCTCCAGACGACAAATATGACCCGGACCTGGTGGACGTTGCAGACTTGACACCGTGTGTAACTGACCTACCTTTTTTGCATCCTCCGATTCTGTGAATTGCCTTGCAACCTCGAGTGCCAAATGGGTTGCATCTTCAATAGGATAGCCATAGATCCCCTGTTAACAAATCAGAAGGCGTCAAGTTGAACAACGAAAGCCCCACCGTTGAGATAGACGGGAACGCCTTAGCACTTCAGTGAATTCGGAATTACCATAAATACATATATCCTTACGATGTGTTTCAGCGAATTCTGCACCGCTAGATCCAAACTGGTTTTGTAACACGAAGTTAGCTGTTGAGCCTTCGTTTCAACGTCGGAAGACGAATACACAGGTCCCACAGTATGAATGATATGTTTCCTATGTCTTGAGATTAGCTGTGCAAGATGTAAGCAAAGAACATACGCAGGTAAGTCGTAGCCTTTGGTGATCTTAGAGTAACCAGTTTCGCAGCCATTCAATGTGCGACCTGAACGGTATAGATGTGATGTACCTATTGGGCAGACAAGATCTCACATTCCTCGAGCAAACCTGGTCCCGCTGCCGCATGAATTGCACCGTCAACTGATAAGCATCTTCAATACGTCTTGCGAGTCATTCATGAGACATTGGCCCACCTCCACCCCCACCTACGGAGTTCAGATGGTTTAGAGTATGTGGGATTTACTAGTTACCGAGGAGAGAACGATTTGCGGCATTCACAATTGAATCGACTTCAAGCTTGGTGATGTCTCCTTGACTAGAAAAGACTTGATTGGCTCAAGCTTTCCACGAAGCTTTTTGCTCACAAAAGGGAAACCTTTTCAAGAAGACTGTGGTTGACTGGGTACTTTGGATCCTTGATCGGTTCAAGGACCCCCGACTGGTATAGCTCCCTAAGTGTTTTTATATCATCCTGGAGATCTGAGATGATTCTTTATTAGCAATAGAGAATTACCAGGGATATGGGTGTCGCTTCGATGCTGGAGTCTGATTCTTCGGAATCTGGCATGACGAAATTTTGAAAGTCGATCAGGTGACTGCTAGGTCTCGAGTCTCTTTACTCTGTACTCACAGAATGTGTACCACCCCGTTGACTGAAGAATTGATTCAAGAGCAAGACCTTTATGACTAGGAAACAACCGTGTGGCCCAGGAAAGCAGATTTTGCTACTGACCGACTTACTGTATCTTGGACGAGGTTTCCTAAACTGATACTTTTATCTATCAGTCAAATTATTATGGTGCTTGCAATCTATGTGTTGATTAACAGTCCAAACGTCAAGATCTCTATTATAAACTAAAGGCCGCTTCCATGACAAGAGCTTGGATTTTAACCGGTCGATCTGTCTTGCAGGCTATTAAGAGGGCACATTGGTTTCCAAACGGAGCTGGAGCACTAATTACTTCCGTCAAACGGAGCTGGAGCACTGTTTACTTCCGTTCTTTCCTTCTTGATCCCGGATCAAACATTGTGGACGTCGATATGCATGCAGGCTGTCTGGCTGAAATGCGGTTCATGTCTATCAAAATGTGATCATCTCCGAGTCTTACGCTCCTGCCGTGGTTTGTCTCGATGGCTCCGCAATTTTCAGGAGATGCAGGAATGATGATTTAATGGGGCCGACACCACGACAAGAGCACTTTTCCATGTTGTCCGTTCTCTTATAATTATGACACAGGTACTGATATGTCCGGCTTATCTCACAGACTGACGCCTCTCTCCCTCCATAGACTTCAACCATTAGTGTCTTCATATAATTGATGCTCCAACATTACTTATTCCCTCCTTCAAGTACTGTTCCATTCCTTGACCTGAACGACATCCCTCTCTTCGCCAATGAGACCGATCCAGCTGTTTCGCGCCTGGACGAAAAAGGAGCGTAAGACGACAGACTCTTCTAACGATTTGAGCAAGCGAAGTGGCCCTTCTCTGAGGAGCAGATCCATTCGGCACATCCCGCACGATATAGATGATTGGCTGGTCTCCCCCTCGATTGACAACACCTCTTGCCGACTCGATAATAGCAGTCTTTCAGTCTCTGATTTAAAACGGCCGACTGCCCGTCCTTATTCTCATGGACAGTCGTCATCACGCTCACCATCTTCAAGTATCAATAATCTCCCATCGGATTGTATTCCGCCACGACGACCGCCGCGTCCACCTAGTCTTTACGGTCCTATTCCGTCTCAAAGCGAATATGCATTGTCATGCTCCCTTCCTGAGGAGCGTACCTTCAGCCAGAGCGTTTCCGACCTTCCAGACTTGGATAGTGTCTGGGAACGGTTTTTGAAGGACACGAACGAAGACCCCAACTCCCTTTTAATGGAAGTTTCCCCTCGGAAGGGAAAAAACAGCGGATGGTCCCGAAGAACGCGTTTGAAGCCGAGGGTGCAGGATGATCGCGACATATGTGTCGTCGAGTCGCCTGGATATTCCCAATATAGTCGTTCCTATGCGATAGCTTCTAGTCCGTGTGTGCCCTGCTGTGATCAAGCAGGCGAGAAATGCATACTCTCAGATGACTACCTTACCCCACATTCATTCCTTCATGCACCTCTGAACGCCAAGAAAGTACCGATTCCACTCGTTTTATTCGCAACAGAGTCTAGCTCCTACGACTCCACACCTGTTGCAACCCCTACAACACCGTCGCCTCCAGCATACTGCAGAGAAGGAAATAGGTCGATGGTACCTCATCATAAACATTCCAACAGTTCCCTAATTGCCCGTTTTCCTCTCGTGCCGGAGCTAATATCGCAGCCGCAGCTTGCACTGGCACACTCCTCCGATTCCGATTCGCTGCCTTCTTTAGTTAGGACCAGTTCCTCGAGCACGTTGAGTACTAGTTCAAATTACCAAAGCTCCTGCAATTCGGATTTCGACGACTCTAAATGTCCGCAGGTGAACAAATTTTCTGCTCTCGTTCACCCCGTTAACCATAGAAATAGATGGATAACACAAATGATTCTGTCCGTTTGGGATATGCTCTTTGATTAACAACGTTGTTGGGCGCTTAATCTACTATACACGCACGGACTAAGTCGTTACCACACATAAAATTGATACGACGAACCCCTTCTAACGCTCCTTTTTTGTCTCTGAAATAGATGGTGTGGGTGTACTTTGACGATCTTCGAGGAGGGAAGTGACAATGTACGCAACGAGGACAATGTTTGCTGCCACGACAGCGCTAATTGCTGCAAATGTTGCGTTTCCTAAGCCTTTTAGCGTGGTGCAGATTGTAAGAGTGCACTGACCATCCCACAAATATTGCAGCGTACCAAAGTAGGTTGCAAGAGGGGCGACGCCGAGGGAGAGACTGAAAATGACCAGTCTGAGTAGTGTGGCCCTTTTAAATCGACTGAGACTCAAGCAGTGAGCCCACTTTTGGATACTGACCGCGATGCTGTTCGTGAATTCAACTCGGCTGCAGAGTTCATGACGGTAAAGCACTGCGTGGGAATCTTCGGCTTCTCATGTTCACAAACTGGCATGACCGCGTTTTGCAGGCATCGGAATGGGATATCTTGTTGCTCTCCACCGTCTTCAAGCTACTTCTGTTCTCTGCATAGTGACCATTGTCTCGTTGTGGAAACCAGCTAGCTACTGACTGCCACGTAGTCGTTCAACAGATTTCGAAGTGCATAGAAATTGGTTAGCGATAACTCACACTCTGCCTATATCGCAATGGTATCATGATGCAAGTCGCTTTTCTCGCCGGCCTCAAATGTCTGACCCGTTCTCTTCCAGACGACCTCCGAGTGGAGTAAGACTACAGATTCCAGTTTCGCGAGCTCACACCTTCCTAGCCCTCGACTATCCTCCTTTCTTCGCTTATTTCGAAATGTTACTCTCATATCCTGCCTATCTCATAGACCCCAAAATCGTCCAGCTGGATAATCTCAACTACAACGCGTGGTCAGTCATCGCTTACCAGCGAACCACCGTCATTGTCACAGAGCTTCTACTTGGTGTGGTTCTTGTCAAGTAAGCAATTAACACAACTGGAACTCAATAACACCACTTTGAGATTTATACGCTCTGCAATCGATCCGTCTATGCAGCGAATTATATCCATGTCACTCTTTCTCCATCCCGGCTTCTTAATCGTGGATCACATACACTTCCAGTACAACGGTTTCATGTATGGGATTCTACTATGGTCCATATTGAAGGCTCGGAATGTAAGTCTCGATCCCTTTGACCCTGTTTCATCGAGCGCGATTTTCAGGGTGACAAGTTGGCATGTGGCGTTTTATTCGCTATTTTGCTCAACTTTAAGCACATTTACATGTACCTAGCGGTATGTGACTTGATGGCACTTGTATACTGCTAATGCAAGACGAAGCCTGCCTACTTTGTTTACCTCTTGCGGTCATTTTGTCTGTCGCCCAATGGAAATTTACAAGTAAAGAACTTTCTGTCCCTAGCCAACGCCGTCATTTGTGTATTTCTCGTCTCTTTTGGTCCCTTCATTCTCTTGGGACAGATACCTCAAGTGCTATCGCGGTTATTTCCCTTCACACGTGGCTTAAATCATGCCTACTGGGCACCTAACTTCTGGGCACTGTTTACTGCCATGGACCGTGTCCTGCTAGCATGTGTGTCAAAAAATTCCATCGCAGAAGCACTGCTTAGACAACTCTAGATATCAAGCGAACGGGAGCAGAGATGCCAGTGAATATCTCAGGAATTGCTTCCACTTCCCGTGGTCTCGTTGGCGATACAGTGTTTGCTGTCTTGCCCAATATCAAGCCCAGCTACACTTTCACTATCACCATTGCATCTCAAGTGGTCTGTCGGTTTTCAGGAGCTTACCGTGAGTTTGACCACTTTTTAGATCGTGCTTGCCAAGTTATGGTTCACTCCAACGTACAAGTCTTTCCTTACCGCCCTAACGTTGTGTGGTTACTCTTCTTTCCTCTTCGGATGGCATGTCCACGAGAAAGCCATACTGTTGGTGCTTGTTCCATTGAGGTATGCCAAGATATACAGTGCCTGCTGCACAGAGACTCAATTGGCTTCAAGTTTACTTGCAGCTGAAAGACATGCATATTTTCGGACATTCCTTATAGTCAGTGTCGCGGGCATATTCTCTCTGTTTCCGCTGCTATTCACTCCTCAAGGTGTGCCATCGTCAGGTCTCTCAAACAGTTAACGATTGTTCAGAATCTGTTATCAAAATCGTCTATTCCATCATTTGGTTGATGTTTGTCTACGGACCGCTTTCCAGACGGGTATACGAGTAAGTTTTCTGATCCAGTCATTCTTTTACTCAGTACTTGTAGATTTCCAAAGTCGCTCTCCTACGTTATACTTGATCTGTTAGAAAAGATATATCTCGTCGGCTTTATACCTCTCCAAATCTTTGCCATCTCATTCCCGGTACTGGTTGCACATCAACAGAAATATGATTCCAGGGAATGTGTCACCGTCGATGTCGATGGCCTCCCGTGTCCTACACCGTCTTCCTGGCTGGTGAGGATGGAATTTTTGCCACTGTTGGTGACGAGCGTCTACTGTGCTGTAGGAATTGTTTGGGGTTACCTTCGTTTGATTTTTGTATATCTTCATGAAGAGACGACGTACCAGGGGCAGCTGAGTGAGATCCAATAAGGTACTATGTATGTAGTTGCAAAAATAGCTCATTCTTCTACCTCTGTCTGCTACCATGGTCAGATCTTTCTAAAGCGATGCAACCCCTCTTAAACCAATCAGATCCGACGCCAAATCCGTGAGCGTCGCCAGTACGTTTATGCCAAGTCATTGGAAGCCCAGGAGCGCGAGACGTATGAACGGAAGCAGCAACTAAAAGACGCGCTGGCGACAGGCAAACCTCTTCCAACTGAGCTCAAAAAAGATGCAAAGTCCCTAGGAAAGCAACTTACTTTCGACGAAGCACAGGCTGGTGAGCTTCGTATTCATTCAGCTTGCCTCCGAGTTTGAGCTCTCCGTCTAGAACCAACAACTCATATCGACAACGAATACTCTCGTGCGGGTGTCCAAGACCCGAAGATTGTGATAACCACGTCGCGAGATCCATCCTCTAGGCTTTTACAATTTGCAAAAGTGAAAACTGGTGCACTTATGCATTGCTTGAGCTCACCAGCTTACAGGAGGTGCGACTGGTCTTCCCCAATTCGCACCGCATCAACCGAGGCAACTACGTTGTCAAGGAACTTGCAGATGCTTGTCGAGCAAACGATGTGACTGATCTCATTGTACTGCATGAGCATCGAGGAACACCAGGTCTGCTTAGTCTGTTTAATTTACTATATCCTTACCAGCTTCGAAGATGCAATGATTGTGTCTCACTTTCCTCATGGTCCAACTATCTTTTTTACGCTCAACAATGTCACCCTACGACATGACATCGAAAATTATAAATCCTCCACCGTCTCTGAGCAGTATCCGCATCTCATCTTTGACAACTTTTCATCCAAACTTGGTCAACGCGTACAGGACACCCTCAAATACCTTTTCCCAGTACCGAAAGAAGACAGTAAGCGAGTGATGACATTTGCAAATGAAGACGATTTCATTTCATTTCGGTATGTGGGATGGCGACCTAGACCACTTCTGATCTACTCTATAGACATCATGTCTTCGTTAAGGTCTCGCGTGATGTTCAGCTGGCAGAAGTCGGACCGCGATTCGAGATGAAACGTGCGTCTTTCTTTTTTCTATAGCCACATTCTGACGATCTCATAGCATATGAGATCCGACAAGGTACACTGGAACAGACACAGTCGGAAAGGGAATGGGTTCTTGCGCATTATTCAAGAACTGCAAAAAAACGCAGCTTACTTACTGGTCCTGGCTCATACTCAGGCCCACGAAAAAGAGTCCGTCGTTGAAACTTTAGATTTGAACACCTGTAGTAGGCAGCTAGTGGCGGATTATACATAAAGTCACCTAAAGAATCTCGAACAAAAGGGCACGTAAGTAGGAGACTTTGTTGATGGTGCTACGTAGATCGCAAAAGGTCAATCCACGCTGATCTCGCGGTCCAATTTGGCGAATCCCTCAAAGAATGAAGAAAACAAATCGATTGCATTCTGCACGTCATGCGAGCCAGCCGTTTCCCGAATTGAATGCATGGACCAAATGGCTGCACCTAGATCCACGGTGCGGATGCCTATTTTACTGCAAAATGGGCCGATCGTGGAGCCACACGCCCTATGGAGACATCAACAAAGTGGCAACCGCTGGTCGGAGGGTTACATGTCATTCCGAACTTCATAATCCTGCACTCTCCCTCCGGTTTGCTCAATCAACTTCTTGGCAAGGAACGTAGAAATCGCGTCGCTGGAATACCGCTGCTTCGCATTTGTCTTGATAGTTATGCCGCCATTAATCATCGGCTGCGAAGGGGGTCAGTGTTAACGTGGGTAGTTGGAGGACATTTTACTTTGTGATTCTCCTCGTGTTTTGAGGTGTAGTTAGGATGGATGGCGTGACACGTATCCGCAGAAATCAAGAAAGACTTGGCGATCGATTGGGCCAGAGTCTCCGGTGTCGGAGACAAGCGGTTCAATAACATTGGAATGAGACTCGACTCGGCTCCCGAGTTAGAGACACTTCCAACTTCCTCGTGATTGAAAAGAGCTATGCAGTTCACATTGCTATCGGCATCATTTGTTTCTTGAAGAGATATAGCTTCAACGGCACAAAATCTTTGAAAGGAATTCAGTTCATACGCTGGATACGAAGTTGGGACTCGCGATGAGAATAAGTTGTCCAGGCGAGGGCTGAAGAGAAACTCGTTGTTGATGCCACCAAGCACCGATGGTTGCGTGTCGTAGAGAGCTCTTCCTAATTGTCAGGAATACGTCGTAAAACGATTTACCTGAGACGCACAGCTCAAAATCGTGAACACTGTCTGGTGAGAGAAACAACTGCGACGACAAAAGTGAAAGAAGAGCTGAATGATGATTATCTGAGATACTGGATGCTTTCGTATCGTTGTGGGATTTAGAAGGCGTAGTGTTATTCAGCTGGGACTCCAGAAGGCCGAGTACAGGGACAAGGTCCGTCTCTTGATTCAGCATGAGCTTGTCATTAGCAGTTCTATCGACTAAAATGGCGATAAGAGGGTGATAGATAGCGAAGAAGATATCTCACGCTGAAGACATTAGAAGAGGAATTGGACTAGACAGCAACTTACGTGGATAGCCAAGGACGGAATTCGAAGGATGGGTCTGTCGATTTTAATTAACCGAGAAACAAACTTGCCGGAATCCTCTACTACAACCCGACCTAAAAGATGATCTGTGGTGACTGGACCTTTCATGTCAAAATAACAAACCAGCTAGGGAAAGGTCACGATCGAGCCAGGTGTGCCAGATGGCAGATCCGTAGGTTTCTACGCCAACTTGCAAATAGCCCGAGTTGATCTTTTTGCTGCGTGGCCTGACTCTGAGACCCGGGCTATCGGTGTGGGTCGCGACGATGCTGAAACCGGTGCCATGTTTCCACTCAGATGGCAATGTGAAAGCAATTAGCGCCGCCTGATTTCTGCACGAAGGGTCAGGGGCGATACGAATGTGCTCAATATTTACCGAGTATAGTAGTATTTTCCACCGGGGAGCAGTTGAGCGTCCCAGCTGTCAGATTCGTGCAGTTTTCGAAATCCAGCCTAAGGTATGCCAGTCATCAACAACTCCTCAATGTAGATTATAAGAGCCTTTTCCAAACGAGTGACAGCAGATGCAACAGCGTGCCAAGGACTGGGCGAAGAGTTGATGAACGAAAGCAGCTTCAGTGCAGACTCTGACATGTTAATCGTGGTCTCGTGACTCAACTTTTTTTCCTTCCATCATCCATGGTCCAAAGTTATCTACGCCATGGTCCGACGCAGGCATTTGGACTTGTCTGCAGTCACTCATCATGCTCAATGTACGATGGAAAACTTGCTTACGTGCCCGCTCTCGAGGATGTGCTTGTCTGGGATGTAAAAAAAGGCGTCATGGTGAGCTCCTCAATTCCAGCACAATTCGTTCAAACAAGTAGCCAGCTTGCAATGTGGCACGAAACTGGCCATCGGGCACAGGTAACAGTAATCATTGCATCTCCACAGGAGCACGTCTACGCGGTGGGTTACGCTGATGGCTCCATTCGCCTGTGGAATTCGACAACGGCTTCTGTGCTTGCAACCTTCAACGGTCATAAAAGAGCAGTCACTGCCCTTGCCTTCGATGAACAGGGAACACGCTTGGCTTCGGGCTCTCAGGACACGGACATCATTCTTTGGGATGTTGTCGCTGAGGCAGGTCTCTACAGGCATGTGTCAGTTTCTACCAATCAAGTTTCTGATATCTCTTCGTAGACTTTGTGGCCATAGAGACCAAATTACAGCTATACAATTTCTCTATCCTTCTCCTGATCTCCCTTCGACCTCCTCTGGCTCCGCTTCTCTGTTGACAGTTTCTAAAGATACCTTTCTTAAAGTTTGGGACCTCTCGACTCAGCATTGCGTGCAAACAATCGTTGCCCATCGAGCTGACATATGGGCCATGGCACTGGATCCCAGTCAACGTCTGCTTTTTACTGGCAGCGGAGAGGGTGAACTCAAGGTCTGGAACGTAGATCACGATGCACTTGCAGGAGGATTGAAGGTAACGGACAACGGAGAGGTATGTATCTTCCACTTCAAAACCTCTAGCCTCATCCTCACTACAGGTGGTAAAGATGATACACCCACTCGGCAATCTCCCTCTGTCTTCGTCTCATCGCGTCTCCCAGATAAGTATCCATGCAACCCAGCCTTACCTTGCTGTTCAATCTCATGACCGTTCTGTCGAAATATTTCGAATACGAACGGAAGAAGAGATTCAGAAAAAGCGTTCCAGACGCAAGAAGAGGGAAAAGGAAAAGGGCAAAAAACTCACCGAGCACGATACAGAAATTGACTCCGAAATAAAATTGGTGGATCTTTTCACCCCTCATGCTATTGTGCGTGCAAGTGGAAAAGTTCGATCCTTCGCCATGTCAGGGACACAGGTATTTCAACCGTGGCGTGTGTCACCATATGACCCTTACTCCACAGCTCTTTGTAGCACTCACCTCCAACGCTTTGGAAGTGTATAACGTTCCCCAGCAATCAAAATCTAAAGATGGTCCAGAAGTCACCCGACTGTTTTCAGTGGATTTGCCAGGGCACCGTACAGACGTCAGAACCCTGTGCCTAAGCTCTGATGATCGCATTTTGGCGTCTGCATCCAGTGGTAAGCTGCATTCCCTCCCGCAAGTAATCTCACTTGTGTTCAGAGTCGCTCAAGCTATGGAACATGAAAACCACGACTTGTATACGGACTATGGAATGTAATCATGCTATATGTAGTACTTTTCTTCCAGGCGACAGACATGTAAGTGAGAATGACACTTCATCTTCATCTCTTACGTTTATTTTCTAGATTGCTGTAGGCACCAAGTTAGGAGACATACTTCTCTACGATCTGGCCTCATCATCGCTAATTGAGACTGAGAAGGCTCATTCGGGCACAGTTTGGTCGATACATGTTCGACCGGATGGTCAAGCACTTGTAAGCGGAGGCGCTGATAAAGATGTCAAGTTTTGGGACTTGGAGTTCAAAGGTGCATCCAATGAAAATGTGAGAACTCTTCATGAACTGCACTGAACTTCATCTTTCTTTTGGTCCCAGAACACGCACTTATCACTTTCTCATACGCGAACACTCAAAATGAGTGACGACGTTCTCTCAGTAAAATACAGTCCCAATGGCAAGCTTCTTGCAGTATCTCTTCTAGATTCGACAGTCAAGGTCTTCTATCAAGACAGCCTCAATTTTTTCCTGTCACTATATGGGCACAAGGTCAAGTGAGCAGTACCCATCGGTTCCTGTTCTGATTCGACGCAGCTGCCAGTCCTTTCTATGGACATTTCGGACGATTCCAAATTGATTGTTACTTCTTCAGCAGACAAAAATGTCAAGATTTGGGGTCTTGACTTTGGTGATTGCCATAAATCTATCTTCGCGCATGATGAAAGTGTCATGCAAGTGGCATTTGAAAGGAAGTCCCATTACTTTTGGACGACCAGCAAGGATAAGATGGTCAAGTACTGGGATGGTGACAAGGTATAGATGCTTTTTACTCTACCGGACTCCTTTTGATACCAGATTATAGTTCGAAAACATTCAAAAGCTTGACGGTCATCACAGTGAGATATGGGCTTTGACCCTTAGCCACCATGGCAAGTTTGTCGTAACCGGATCTCATGATAAATCCATTCGGGTCTGGGAGAAACTAGACGAGCCTGTGAAGTGTCTGCTCTCAACAATGGTCCTGCACTCATATGTATCAGCTCTTTTTAGAGGAGGAACGCGAACGAGATTTAGAGACCCTCCATGAAAGTGGCATAGCGGAGACTTTCAACAACACACTTGATATTCGTAATACGACTGAAGGTGAAGAGGGCCAAGCTTTGCCTGAAACTTTAAGGGTTTCGAAGCAGACGACCGAAACCCTGATGGCGGGAGAGCGTATTATGGAAGCAATTGAGCTAGCCGACGGTGAACGAGCTGCCCTCCGTGAATACACAGAAGCAATGTCTCGAATGTCCGATGGTGACGCAATGCAGATGCAACCGCCCCCTCGAAACCCCGTCCTTGCGGCATATGACATGGAACCAGAGGCCTATGTCCTCTATGTTGTTGAGAGGGTGCCTAGCACTGCATTACACGATGCTCTACTTGTGCTGCCGTTTAGCAGGATCATCTCACTCATGGGATACCTGAATCATTGGGCGCAAAACGTGTGTGTAGCCTTCTAACGAAGCTCAACTATACTGATTGCCATAGGATTGGAACATCGTATTAGTTTCTCGCATCATCTTTTTCTTACTCAAGAGTCATCACCACCAAATTGTTTCCAACCGCGTGATGCGTACATCTCTGATACCGCTGCGAAAGCACCTTCGTGGTGCCCTACTGCGTCAAAAAAGTATGATCGGATACAATCTAACTGCCCTTCAATATATGCGTCGTCGCGATTTCGAGACTAGGACGGCCCAGTTCTTTGAGACCGCTCTAAGCGAGGAAGAGGTGCGGGTACGAATCGCAGAAGGAAAAAAGAGAAAGCGAGTGTCTCTAAAGGCGTAGGTGTGTACATAGTTACATCCGAGTGATACAAATAATCTCAAGTACTCTGAATACAGTTCGTGTGTCTAAGGCATTGGCCCATACAATTCGCGGTTCCTGATCAACAGTTTATCAGAACACGAAACAGATAGAACAAGCACACAGACCAGTCATCCTTAGCTGGTGGCGGGGCTGGTTCCATGCGGAGGTGACCCTCACCTTGTTTGGGGTCACCGATCAGTTCCTGAAATACGCCTTTGGTCAAGTCTAAGTGGTGACTGCCGCGAGTACATCCAGCACAACTGTCGACGATACGAACGAGAAGGCGCTTTCCAACATTATTGTATACTAAATGAAATCGAGGTCAGTTTCCATGGTATAGGGGGGGGGCATACAGTATACGAAACTAAGGCATTCTGGCCTGCCGTCATGCCAGCCAAACTCGGTCAATGCACATACATGGGATTTGTCCTGTTTCTAATAAGCTACAACGCCATTTGCAACTGATTCATACCGAAGGTGACCAAATCGGCTTGAGAAAACAGCTAGGATTAAGCAAGTCGGGTCCAGTATACCTGAAATCATTTGTCTCGAAATGAAGCAGTGTTGAAAAAAAGCGTGCCATGTCACGAATACCAAACTGTTAAGAAGAGGAAGTCCATCCCCCTCCTTCCTTTCTTTCTTCATTCCTCCCCTAGGCGGTTGGTAGCTACGCACGGAACGAGTGGGATTGATAGTTTGCAAGTCGCTCGGGTGTGCCGGCCGACTATGGGCGAGAGAACTAGGCTTTGGGTGTTGGGCGATACTATCTTGCTTGAGAGTTACAGCAGATGCTAAAGTGAAGAATGTCGCGAGAATGAGCTTTATCATGTTCATGGCGGTGGATGAAGAAATGTGCATGACCGTGAACAGACGCGTGACCAGAATTTATTTATTTCTGCATTTCTATACCGCTACAAGTCTCGGTGTACTAAGACGCGGTGGGCTTATAGGTAAGCACCATCCGACAGTTCCCCGTTCTGATGTGACCTGGTCTTCAAGTATTGGAGCGGAGTGATGAGATGTTGTGAATCTGATTTAAGCTTCATTGCTTCAAGGCGCGTGACCAGAACTTCTGAGTCAGTCCCGATTCTTCTTCATGCCAGTTGTGCCGTCTATAACATCTTCTCTGCGCCGTCGGAAACAAACAGAAGATGATATAGATGCCAGAAGATCTCGCGGAGAGGTTTTTTCCCTCACTCTAGTCATTCAATATGCTCATGAACGCTGTGCAGATCTCGTGCGCTGAATGCAGGTCTGAAACTCACCGCTACAGAATGACTCATTGCTCAAGCTTTCAACTAGGCGTCTCAAACTCAAGTGCTCTAAACAAATCCCCTGTAGTAGCTGCAGTAAGTTCCCTACGTTTCATAGCTATCACTCGCTACAGCTTACAAGTACGGCGCGGTTGTCCTTCCATTTGTCCCAACGGGGTGCTTTCTTCTGGCAAGTGTGCCTAATTGTATCAGGCTGATATTAACTTACATACAGGTCAAGGAACCAGGTCAGTTTCCTTAATTACACACTCACATATCTTCTATTGCTTTTAGGTTCGTTCTTGCCGACACATCTCATCTACATTCCAAAATATCGGCCATGGGTCAACGTATACGTCAACTGGAAGACGCTTTGGCCATATTTCAGTCAAGTGTATCTAACGAAACGCATCCGCTCCTTCGTGAAGAACTTCTTGCTGTCAAGTTCGGTCCAGAGAACAATAGTGCCTCTCAGAACGTCGAAACACCAGAAGCATCGATCGATCCTTTGGACTCCCTGGGAACCCTCACGATTGGGGACCATGGGGAGGCAAAATATTATGGTCGCTCAGGTGGATCAGAGGTAAACTTTGTCGGCTGTCAATTATACACGATCATCAATTTTTGGTAGACTCTCTTTCTGGCAAGAACCTCTTCAATCATTGTCAACTCCCTTATTCTTCTTCCAGGCGGGCGCGGAAATAGGCCTACAAGAAGAACATGATTCGTGTATTTCTGAGGACGTTTCTGAGGACATTGCTAGGTTGTCCAACTCCTTTCCCTTCACTTCATATATTGGCCCGGACACGTCATTGGACACCCTCTACGATTATCTCCCTGATCAACCGCGAGCTTGGTCACTGTGCGAGACCTATATGGAGCAAGCAACCTGGGCGTTTCGACCCATTACCAGAGATGAATTGATAGACGAGATTCTCACTCCTGTCTACAAATCTATGAAAGAAAGGAAAATGGCGGTGTACGAGGGATCACACCTTGTTTCACCGCACAAATTCGCAGTATTATTCTTGGTCTTCGCACATGGCTCGCTCGTTGATTTGACATTGGAACCTTGTATGTATTTTTAGCGCTTTTCACGCTTTCTCAATGGCTCTTTCAGATAGCGACGAGTCAGAGCGTTATTATCATCTATCTCGTGCTGCTCTATCTCTCGACTCTGTGTTTGATTCACCCGAAATAGCAACTCTCCAAGCTGTCAGTCTTCTAGCGGCGTATCACACTGTCGGAGGCATGAATCATACCCTGGACACAACAGCAAGTTAGACTCCGAATTCTTCTGATACGACTCACGCTGAAACAGTGGGTTATTATGTCTTTAGCAGCTAAACTAGCTCAGGGTGTAGGTACGATTCTAACATGGAGTTGATGATCTCATCTTCCTACAGCTTGGACTTCGTGCGTTTGGCTATTGTGTGCACTTAACGTTGGCCTCACAATACACAGATCGAGACAGTTCCAGATGGAATATGGATTCGAAGACTATCCAACGGCGTCGGCTTCTGTTCTATGAAATATTTAGCTCAGACGTCCTCAATGTTCGTTACCTCTGGTTCCTTTTACCTCGTTGACCTGTAACAGAGTATATCAGTGGGTCGCCCACCGTCAATCCGATTATCCTATATAGATTGCGGCATCCCCCTTGATGACAGCGCCAAGATTGATGAAAATGGTGGCTCGCAGATTGGATGTACGTCGTTTTTTTAAATTAACCAAGTTCTAACCAGCTCTTTTCTCAGTCTATCGATGGAAATACGAATTTGTCAGGGAAATTTTCTCCTCTGTTTTGGAGCTCACCCTAGCAGCCGTGCCTCCCAGTTATCAAACTATTTTAGAACTTGATCGGAAAGTCCGAGAAAAGACTCTTCCACCGCATCTCAACATGTTTTTGAATCCGGAGGACGAAAACTGTACGCCTTCGACATATATGCGTGGTTGCCTTCTTGGGCAATACCGGTCCATTAGTACGATCCTGAGTTAGTTTCAGCTTGACGCTCACGTTAAGCAGCTTTGATGTTTATACACCGCAGTTTCTTTGCCCAGGCTATGCTTGACCATCCGATGAACCCGCTCCTCAGTCCATATGCGCCATCCTTTCTGGCGGCATACCGATGTGCTTCTGGGGTCATAAAATCGAGCCTCAATCACTTCGATAGGTTCCCGGAACTGTGCTATCGTTGGATGTCAATATGGACTCATTGTATGTTGCCCTTTCTATGCATCTCACTGAACTTATTCATATTACAGTATTTACGGCCGCGGTAAGTCAGTCTTTCTGTGTCCAATGTCGCAAGCGTACTATCGCTTTTTGCTTCCTGTGTCTGTGTCTTGAAGGAATAGAATTTAAGGCCTTGAATTCTAGGTCATTGTAGGATGCATAGTCACTCGGTCCCCTTCTTCTAGTATGGCCGCTAACGCATTCATCGAACTTGGTCTTGCTTGCGATCTCTTCCAAAAAGGGGCAACACACAATTTACGGGTGAGGAGTGGACTTGTAGGTCTTCCTAGTTTCGTTTGAATCCTCTTATCGCACTGCTAAGGGGATTCTCGGTAGATTACGTGAGCGAGCCTTGCAGGTCTACTCACAATTTCGAACTGGAAACCACTTGGGCGTTGCCTCTGTTGGTGGAGATTATGGAGACGATGAACTGGCTCTGTTTGGTGGACAAACGCGCGTGCTGTTCAGCCACCTGTTGAGAGCCAAAGACAGCACCCGAACTCCAAATAAAGCTCCAAGTCCGAATAGTGGAGAAGGTTCTACCTCTGGAGAAATGCTCACAGACGTACACCCATCCCTTGTGGAGTACTTGTCTCTGTTACCTGCATCGGACCTGTCTCGATCCACACCAACGAACGAGAGTGGCACAGCGTATGATTCGATTGACACATCAGCTGTCCAGCATCCTTATCCAACATCCATCTCAGAGCCGAACATTGGCCCCATTTTCCAACTTTCAGACAATCAAAGTGACGCTATCTCCTACGCAGATTTCGGGATGATAACTGGAGATTCAGTTATTGACGATCAGTGGAGGTCATTCCTTCGAGAATCCGGTGTTCTTGACAGGAACTGAATATTGAATATCGAATACTATATTGTAGCTTAATATGTATCTATTATCATGTATTATGTGGATCCGAGTGATAAAAAGGCCGAATCCTGCTTCATACTACCATGAGTCAGAAACCAAAGGATACGGTCCTAATCCATGGAGATGCCGCCGTCGGTGTTGGTAGTCTTGATGTGACGGTACCCATTTCTGTGACCACTAGTAAAGTTAAACAGCCAGCTAGTTGCGACGCATTGAAGGAATTTAGCGTATCGGTCTCCAAACCAGGATGATGTGGCTTCTGGTGACATGTGGAATCCTGCGAGTCATGTTTATTCAAGATATACTCGTGAAACGAGCACTCGAGCCGAGTGAGTGCGAAAACGGTTGAATGCGGTCCTCGCTGATATACTGCAGGCATATTCTCAGTAAATTGCATGTAGGCGACATGTGGTGCCGGATTCACCTGCTGACCTCACCCAGGATGCACTTGCCCTTACCTATGCATCGGGACTTGCTGCTGCTTACGCGGTACACATCCTTCCTTTGTCCGTCCAGGCCCTAAGTATACCGACAGGCTTTAGTTCATTATAAACCCACCAGGATTGCCGTAAGAGGCGGATATATGGGCCTCTATGGTTCAATCCAAGTTTATAATCATGCAAGGTCGCATCCTGTTACACTCATTGACATCGACGATCCATTTCAGAAGGGCGATCTTTGCTGGCTTGAAACACCTTTAAACCCAACCGGAGAATCGAGGTACTATTCCTACATGTATCACCAGAATTTCGAATGACTGTCTTGTTAGGGATATTCGTTATTATGCAGACAAGGTAACGAAAGCATTGGAGTTGTCGTAGACATAATCGCTTTGCTTAGATCCATCAAGTGGGAGGAAGCATTGTTGTTGATTCTACTTTTGCCCCGCCGCCACTCCAGTTCCCATTCAAGTTTGGGGCTGACTGGTACGTCCTTTGCCTTTAGATGAACTAATCCTCCATTTCAGAAGCGTCATGCATTCAGGTATGACCAGCAGTGTTACTTACTTTTCTAATGGACAATAGGATCCAAGTACCTGGGTGGCCACTCTGATCTTCTATGCGGCGTCCTGGTCGTCAAAACGATGGATGAGTGGGTTCAAGTATACCTTTTTCTAAGAGTCGAATCATGTTTGTGACTGCCAGTTAGTTGCAACATGATCGTACATTCCTTGGATCAATGATGGGTTCATTGGAGTCTTGGCTTTTGCTACGTTCTCTGCGGACTCTTCACCTGAGGGTATTGCGCCAGTCGGAAAATGCATTCCACCTAGTGCAATGGCTCAACAAGGTTGCATCAACAGAAGTAGGACAATCATACGAGGGCATACCGGGAGGTCTGGTCACCAAAGTTTGTCCTCTTACTAGCCGTCAAACTGTCTAACATTTTACAGGTCTTCCATTCCGCTTTACAGGGGAAGGATGCCCGAGGGTTTCAACCAAAGACACAGATGGAAGGCGGTTGGAATGCAACCTTTGCTATATTAGTGAGTGTGCAAGTTGCAACGATTTTTTTTTTTCATTTCGCAGCTCCCCACATCGGAGCAGGCCAAAAGCTTGCCTCGCGAGCTGAAATATTTTGCGGTGAGTCAATTTAAAGTTGAACCGTATGTTGAATTAACATACGTATAGCCGGCTACGAGTCTTGGCGGTGTGGAATCCCTGATAGAATACCGGTTTCGAGTAGACCCGAAAGAGGATCCAAAGCTAATCAGACTAAGCGTAGGGCTTGAAGACGTTATGGTCAGTTTGTCCGCCTACTTGCCGACATGAATTAATCCGTTTGCTGACAGGACCTGAAAAATGACCTGCGTCAAGGGCTGCAGAAAGTTGTACGGCTTGGCAAGTTGTAGCCTGTTGTAGCTAGAGTGTCATGTGATTGTATGATGCCGTATGGCTGAAACTTTGCTCGCAGTATTGCTAGTAACTTCGTCGGCGAGAGACTCGAGTGTAGTTTTTCGTTGGCCACCGAATCCCTCTGCATCAAAGAGGCTGAGTCGGGCTCGACCAGAAAAAACCTTTTCAATTTCTCAGTTGGATAATCCATGGAGGGCTTCGAATCCTACTCAGCTGCCTTTTGTAAATGCTGCACCACCACCAAGCGATCCACCCTATACCTGGCAAACACCAGTTGCGCAGTCGAACGGCAAAGCAACCCCCTCTCAGAACGGTTCTTATGAACATGACAACAAAGATGAATATGAGCACATATTCGGCTACTCTGCTGAATTTCTGGCTAATATGCTGTGCCCCCAAAGACCTATGTGCCACCAGAAGTTCGAACTCCTTGTCGATGATCTTGCATTTTTAGGCCATCCAGTATGTGCCGAGGACGAAGTGAACAGACTCTGGCGATTCCGACCTGAAAAACTGAAACCTGGCGCCCGAGGCAGGCATCGTCACTCGCCAGTCAATGATAATTCGGCCAGTCCTGACAGGAATGCGTCTTTAGAAAAGGCACCTGGAGTTCAGAGCTCTTGGTTGCAAACCTTTCATTTCGTAGTGGTTTTAGATCTTCCTGACCCATCGTCCTCTGCTTCGGGGAACATTTCCAGATATTTTGATGTCATATATGAGCAAATTGCATTCCCCGTCACTGCTGTGCTCTTCCAAGAGCAAGTTTTGTCGAACTTTGTTGAATTGGAATGTGATGCTCTAGGTTCACTGAAAGATTCCTGCATTTTCAAAGGTACATTTTTCGATCAGTCTGGCGCGTCTCATTCTCTGTAGGGGACCCATTTTCAAAGTACATGTCCGACGCTCTGATATCGTCATCTCTAGCACCAGCTATGAAATCCCTATACTTTGCCATAAAGTCTTCATCCATGGCTTACATCTCCATTAATTCGCTCCCGCTGGAGCTGCAATTACCTCCCCATCTTGATCTTCTGCTACATATGGAAGACGAGGAAATGCATGTATGGAACGACACAGTTGATGACGATATTGAGGCTTGGGGTCCAGAGTTCAGTTATGGGTGGAAGCTATCTGCCTTGGCTCCATGGAAAAGTCTCTTGCTCTTGGATACTCATGATGGATTCGATCCTTATATGAATCTACGAGGCCCATTCATTAGCTCGGAAGACAGGAATTTAGTAGAAGGTCTCATAAGATTCTTAGAGTCGGCATCGGTGACTATATCGTACGTCGTTTGACCTGGATATTTGCTCGAAAACTAATTGCACATGATCACAGCCTCGCCGATATGTCAGGCTTGCTAGACTGGGACTTGCACACTCAAGTCTTTCCTGCCGTGCGGTGGCTTGTTCTGCACCGCAGAGCCAAAGTCGTCGATCTCGTCCACCCAGGACTTAAAACGGTATTCACTCTTCCCCCAAAGTTCGATCAAACGTAAGCATCTCCAGCATACCCATTACTTGCCATTGGACTCAAAGAGTCCCAGAATCAAGCAGTTATCTGCTGATTTTGAGAAACAGTTTTCTCATCCAGCCATTCCGCCTCTTCCCGATATCCTATCCGCCATATCGTCCTCGTCATCCAAACAAGGCGACAACCATTTTTTTGCCTCTGTGGTGCAGTTAAAGGAGCTAATCCCCCTGTTTCACGATGTTATTCTCTGGATGTTGAAGAGGGACCTTCTGATCACTCTGCATTTGAGGATAAGAATTGTCGCTACTCGGGACCTGAAAATCCGTGTTAGACTCAGGAGACGAGTCAAACGGAATCAAGTTGAGGCTGGTGAAAATGGAAGGAAGGATTCTGGACATCCAACCTGGTTATCACTCTCTCCTCAAAGCGCAAGAAGATATTCGCGACGAGTTTCGTCAGTAGAATCGCATACTTCAGAACTCAGCGAACTTAATCTGAAGGATGATCCCGATGATGGTGAACCTTCAATATCGGAGGACAGTGACAGCACGCCTGACGCCGCGGAAGATGATTCAACTCCTTCAATGATTAACGACCCGAGCAGTGCCACTCCTTTGCAACGACAATGGCTATCTGCTATGTCTGAAGGCAAAGATGCTGATATTGCACAACGGTTTGAACAGTAAGTTGCATTGCTACTTTATGGATGAAGATTGATGATTCTTTAGGATCAATAGATATTTTGATGGCAAAAGAACAGACGATGAAATTTTGTACAAAGCAAATATAACAAGGAAGCAATTGCGTGAAGTACTTCACCATTACGAGGAATATGTGTGTCACCGAATGTGCCTGTATTGATGTTGTGCTAATTCCTGCAGCTTCAGACATTTTTGCATCCTTCATGAGATCTTTCCCCACCAATAGCTTTGCTCTTATGTGCTGATATATCCAGTTCAAACTGGTGTCATACTGTCTCTACGTATTTCCAACAACCGATATCATATCCATCAGCACCACCCACAGTATCTCGAGATTGGAGATCGGGTACGATGAACTCCCGCTTTTGGCCTCCCATGGTGTTGATATGTATCAAATTTTACTGCCATGGCTGTTCTCGATCTATTCAAAAATACTATCTCCTCTTCTTATCCTCATAAAACTTCAAAAAGCTGGTTTTATCTTCCCAACCAAGGGACATACGCTTCATCTTGCCTATCTGAGCGATTAAAACAGCGCAGACTTCTGTAAGCTGATCTTCTCCTGCATCGGTAGTCAATTCTGAGACTGTGAATAAAGGAGAGCTAGGGGACTCTGAAGGATTCAATAGACGGATGGAGACTGCGGGGAGAGTGAGAGATGATGCCACTGTAAACATATGAGGCAGTGGATTGAATGCCACAGAAGGAATCGAGTGCGATAGTGTTGGAGAAAAAGTGGTCGGTGGATCATATCTTGTTGTTCATGAGAGAATAATGCAAGAAACTGAACTTCTAGAGATTTACCTGACACACATCAAGAATAGTCTGAAACTAGTGACAGGCACGTTTGTTTGGAATACATTTGCGAAGCGTGCCAAAGCTCGGCCGTTGGTTGTTGTTAACTCGGGGAAGACAACGATCGGCCTATTACAGCTTTTAGCGATGTCTTCTATTCGCTGAGGTCTTATGGCCGACAGATTGTATGGCGGAACATGCCCTGTGAGTCGGAGAGCGCGTAGTAACGAGACTGTCACAAATTCATTATGAATGGGAACACGAGGCATAGGTTTTCTTGCTGGGGAAGAGATATTGGCAGATCCTGTGCCTGTACGGCGACCTGGACTATATGATATCGTAGATGAGGCGCGTGGAGCGTCAGTCTCTATTTCCGCAGATTGAGGAACTGGAAAAACAAAGACGGGATCAAAACTGGACGGTGTCAATGCTGAAACGCCAAGAAAAAATATCATTTTACCGAAAAGCAAGCCACAACAGTTCTGCCCAAGAGACGTAGTTGGAAACGATTACGTCTCCCTTACGGGGATTCCACTTCTCCGGTGTTTTGTTAATTTTGCTATGACAATGAACGGACGAATATAGATAGCAGTGAGAACGGACCCTCTTTTCCTGGTTACTTGCTCTACTTTGATCCAGAAGAACCCAAGGACAAATAGAGTGCTGCGTGCGATGATGGCAGTGAGAAGACGCCGCAAAGGTGTGATTGGAAGCTGAGGCCCGTGTCACTTGAGCGGACTGTTTGAATAGCCAGCTTACCGCAGAGCATAGTCCCGATACAAGCACGACGTAGAGAAGAAGTAGAGTCCCTATAATAAAAGTCCTGATAAAGCCAAGGACAATTCTCAGCGGGAAGAGGAGTTTTGCCCAGATTTCAGCAGAAGCATTGGGTGCTGGTACAGGCGTAAGAAAAGGCTGAGCTATGGGTTATCAACTACGCGTCCGACACGAGAAAATACCTGAATTCCTGTTCCCAAGTCACGAATGTATTTCTCCATGAGACCAGAGAGTCACCTGCATTTTTCCATGTTGATCCCGTGACTGTCCCGTGACTGTCTTGATGATGTCTTCGGCGACTGGCTTTTATCAAAATGTGCTCAGCCACCTCAAAGCCATGCCCAATCGCTACCGAAATCTTCATATCTATGGAAAGGTGCGCTCCTATTGACTGATCTTCATTAGAACGTGACAGCTGTGCTGTAGATTGTCGTTTGGTGTTGGCTTGCATTTTACATTGCAATTGCAGTCTTTATTGTCATTATGACTCCCACTCGCATCGCTCAGTTTCTTTACGACGAAGCTAAAAAGTTGTCCCATACGCGTTTCGGATGGTTGTTACTCGCTGCGGCCATCATAGTCGTTTCTTTCCCTCCTTTCATCGGTCACACTACATTAACCACCCTCTGTGGGTTTGCTTACGGAATTAAGGGCTTCTTCATAGTCTCCACTGCAAGTCTGGTTGGCTCTGTGCTGGCTTTTGTCATTCTTCGCACCCTTTTTGGGGCTCGGCTGCGGAAGTGGTCCAAGACCAATGCAAAATGGCAGGCGTTGGAAGAAGTAGTGCAAGCCAAGGGTTTACCGCTGATCGTTCTAATTCGAATTTCACCCTTCCCTCCATGGGTGTATTCCAACTCCTTATTCGCTTCTATTGATTCCGTGGCACTTTGGCAATTCGCTTTCGCTACCATCTTCACTTTTCCTAAACTTCTGCTGGAGGTATTCATTGGTGAACAACTCCCCAATTTTTGTTGCTACTGACCTCGAAACCCACAAGGCTCGCGCATGGCTCCGTTGTCGGATGGAGATAGTCGCAGTAGGATGGACCCTCGTACGTCTGTCAACCGCTTCAGTGTGTCTTAACAGCGTCCTTTATAGATACTAAAATTCTGAACATCGTTCTTGTGTGTGGTGGTGTCATTGTTACCATCTGCGCTAGCTTGTGAGTGGAATAATCGGTCTACAATCGACTAAGGAAGATTCTCCTTTAGCGTTATTTACAGATCAGTCCGGAACCATATACGCAAAATGGATGGTCTGTCACGACAAGTAGACGCACTGGCCGCAGAGGCTTTGGAAGAGGCTGTTGATGAGCACGCCCCGCTGTTACGATCCATATCACCTGGACCAGATACACGCGCTTAATGCCATATTGTATGATTCCTCTAGTCATGTAGTGTTCAATAATAATGTAGAAAGAGCAAGCTAAGGCTGGCACCGATTAGAAAGACGAGAATGAATAGTCTACTGTCCTTGGAGCGCCTCCTTGTCTCCCTGAGTTGTACGTTTCCTTTTTCTACCATCACCGTAGTAGCAATGGCATCTTCATACAACTGGTCTGTCAGTTCGGTTTGCCGGGTCAGGTGAGATATCAACTGCATTTGCAGTGCGCTGATTTCGAGGAGCCGCGATTCTGCTAGCTGAACAGATTCGAGAGTCTCTTGGACACTTTGCAATAGATCTGAGTTCTCCTTCTCAAACTGCATAATCTGCGATTCGGACAGCTCGATTTCGTCGTCATCGTCATCCGACAGAACTGCGGATGAATCATATTTGAGCGTAGGTGCAGAATCAGGGGCTGCGCCCACAGCAGCCGCAAGGAGACTAGATGATGTATCACCTAGCCAGCGGGCTTTAGACGCTACCTGAGGTGGAGGCAGGGAATTGACTGACTTGAGGACAAGGGCTTCTCGGGTTGCACCCGATCCAAGCGTACGGGATCGCTCCATCTGACGTTTGATGCGCTCCTCCTGCATTTCTTTTTGACTCTGACTCGCCTCGGCTAGCCGTCGATTGAGATACCACGTTATGCTGGCGTGATGGGCAGCTATGACATCTGAAGACAATGTAGAGCTGTCTTGTCGTAGGGCGGTCGGCAGGAAGCGTGCAAGAGGATTTACTTGACTGGCAACCAATTCGGCACGTCCTAGATTTATAGTTTGGAGGTTGTTCAGAGGCAGAGACTATACATACGTTTTTCAATAGCTTCCATCTCTCCAACTCTGTCGGCACAACGAGAGAGTATGGTTCGCGCTTGCAGATCAATCTGGTCGCGCTCCTCGTTGGTGAGCTGACGCGTGTTTGCCCATGAGTCGGTTGCATCCAAATTAAAGGTTCGCGAAGGCAGTGATGTTGGTACAGACCTGGAATTAACATCCAGATAGGGCTTTCTTATGGATGCTAGCATGCGAGTTAGGGTGTTTATGTAGTTGAGCTGTTCAGTGGCAGTTAGCAAGTCAATAAGATGCGTAGCAACTTACAACATTGTAAGCCTCGGAAACAAACCCATCAGAGTTGGCTGGCTTTGGGCGTCTGTCTTCTGTGTTGCCATTTTGTTTTTGCGCCAGAATCTCTCGAAAATCGAGAGTGCGGTTCATGAACACGTGGTAATGTCACATGACGAATGTGCCTTTGACTAGTACTTGACGGTTGCAGCGACAGACGCTGCAACTCCAAGTTGAAGGCCGAGAGAGACGGTCCTCGTTTGAGGCCGACGACAACACATTGCTCACTGTCGTCTGCCATAGTCTGTGACTGATATTATAATGTACTTTACTAAAATAATTACAATTTTTTTATCAACAAGCACCAACAAGAACGCGCGTTCGCGTCTTGAACTTTGACAGTCATGGCCAGTGCAGACGGCGGTGCATACAGGTATTGTAGCTCATTATCAGAATGCACTCTCTTATTTGTTTAGCTACTCCCTCACCGTCTTCTCTCCCAGTGGCAAACTCGTCCAGATTGAGCATGCTCTAGCCGCAGTCTCACAAGGAACAACCAGTCTTGGGATCAAGGGTTTGCCCAGCAACTCATACGCTATCTGCTCTCTCATATCTGTAGCATCCAATGGCATAGTCATCGCCACAGAGAAGAAGTCCTCCTCCATCTTGATCGACGATTCAATGCTCGACAAAGTGGCTATCGTCTGTCCGAATATAGGCATAGTTTACTCAGGAATGGGTCCCGATTTCCGAGTACTTATCACCAGAGCTCGCAAGATAGCTCAATCATATTGGAAGATGTATGGTGAATACCCCCCAACTCGAGTCTTGACACAGGAAATCGCAAATGTAATGCAAAAGGCAACGCAGTCTGGGTATGCTCCTTGTTATCGCTCTTCGACCTTTCTTTCACATCGTCCCATAGAGGTGTCAGACCGTATGGTGTGTCACTGTTGGTAGCTGGATGGGACGTAAACCGTGGTCCAACGCTCTACCAGGTTGATCCTTCCGGCTCTTTCTGGGCGTGGAAGGCTAGCGCTATCGGGAAGAACATGGTTAACGCGAAGACCTTCCTCGAAAAGAGGTATCTGGCTTTTCCACTTGATTCTTTCTGCTTACTCCACTTCCATTCAGATATAACGATGATATAAGCTTAGAAGATGCCATACACACGGCTCTCCTGACTTTAAAAGAGGGATTTGAAGGTCAGATGACAGAAAAAACCATTGAAATCGGCGTCGTAACTGTGCCAACCCCTGCTGAAATCGAGGAAGGAAAGGTCGGAGCAGAGACTGGGCGTCCGAAGCCCACCTTTAGGAAGCTAACGGACGAAGAAGTGCGAGATTACCTGGCCTTGTAATCTCCGTAAGTCCATCCTCCAGCGCTTCCACGTCAAGTTGAACAGTAATCGCAGTGTGTGTGTATCCTTATAATGCATCTCCTTTTGGCCGTAATGTACAACCCCTCCTTGTGTTCAGATTTCGAGTCCTAATTACTTCGATCCGTATGAGATCCCCGACACCTCTATTTTTGTTTGCGGCCTCAGTGCCGTTCGCCCAGTGTCATCACATCTCCATCTGTCAATAACTCTGGTCATCCCTTGATTTGGAACTGACTTTGGGACCAAGCTGTGAGGCTTCTCAACTTCCTTGGTTGTTCCTGGTTCTCGAATGTCGAGCAAGCTTCTACCTTTCCCCTTTCCTCACAGCCACGGCCTGTAACTTTCTGAACACTCTTATGTAATGTCTTGGAAGTTGGCCTTCCTGTTCTTTTGTTGAAAGATCAACCTGTCGGCGCATCGGGCTCGAAACAGCTATCCTAACTCAAGGCCAGACGGCTTGCTACACACATCGATGGCATCTAATCACTGCGTATGCCTCGGAAATGTTTTTCGCCGGCGGAAACCGATGGATAAAACCCGCCCAAAACAATCTTTACAGCGCTATGAGCAAGGCTGTTCTTCCATACACGTGAGGATGAACAAGTAGAGATCTTGATCTAGATTCATTCTCTTTAAAACGTCTACATCTTTTAGTACAGTCTGGCTTTACACCGCAGTTCCCCTCGAGTTCAAGGAAATCAAGAATTATTTTTTTGCCTAACATGTCTCTTCCACCACCGCTAGTTACTCTTCCCGCTCTTGCCTCCAGGCGTAGGAGAGCTATTATGGCCTGTAGTAGTTGCAGGAAACGTAAAATAAAAGTAAGTCTCAACCTCACCCTCTATTTCTAGAAAAATATCGACTTTTCCAGTGCGAAACGGACCAAAATAATCCTCAGAATCCTTGTGAGCGATGTTCTAGGAAAGGTCTTCGGTGGCAAGTCCTCAACACACTCCTTGAATATTTCTGACTTCCCTATTCCCGTCAGCGAGTACATCACAGTGGCAGAGGATCCTGACGCATCAGCTGCAGCCTCTTCTTCTCGAACAAAGCTTACAACTCCTGTAGCTACTGCACCTCATGTCCCCCCAGCTTCATACCACCATCAGGGACAGAATGTATATCAAACAAATCCTTCCTACCTTCAACCACCTCATGTCCCCCCACCTGCGCCTCTTGGACAATTTTATAACACCCAGCAGCCAGTGCTCAACACGACCTCTGCTCAATTGAATGATTACAATGCCCCTGCGCCTATGTCCCAATATCCGCCACAATATGCATGGTCCCCTTCACTTCAGCCACAATCCGCACCACTGACTCAATGGGGCCAAAATGTTCCGCCTAGTATTTCTGCTCAACCGTCTCATCCTGGGTATATTTATCACGATTTTTTACTTGTACTGACGATGTTGCAGAATGGATCTATGTTCTTTCTGTCTAAGCCCGAGAGTACACTGTGCTTGTGGAACTACCAGAGGTACATAAGTATCCACATCCCTCTGCCTACATATTATCCTATTCGTCGAGTCATTATTGTCCAACATTTACAGACAATAATGTCTCATAATTGACTGTATAGTTCCGGCTGCTTCGGTACACGTGGTGATGAACGCGGTCTCTTCTATCGTTTCATCCGTCCATGTTGCAAGGGGCACCTCATTCCATCTAGAGAACAAGAAGAGTATCGAGATGAATACGTAATATCTTCCACATTCAATAAATGCGCAGCTAAAGATCTTTCCTGATAATTGCTAATCAAAACGGCCAGTCAAGTTTTTCGCTGCCAAAATTCCAATGGACAGCTTTGACAGACGTGTACTCCTCGAGTGCGTAACTCCCAAGTTCACGTCCTAAATAGCTTCCGATCAGCGCATTGTCAAAGATCAAAGTGAGGCCATTACCGACTATCAAAGAATGCAGTTAGCAGAGTCCGTAACAAACAAATACATAGAACGTACTTCCCGACATTTTCTTTCCTCCGAAGGGTGCATTGTTCGTGAGGAGACAGTATTGATTAATCCAAACCTAACATTGCTCAGCTTATATGATACAAACTAGATACATTCCGAACTTACTGTTCCAGCTTCAAGGGCCGAGGAGACCCTCATGCATTGATTGCTGTCGTCTGATATTTCGTCTAAATAAGATGGACTGAGAAAAACAACACTCACTAGAGTGGATACCAGCGGCAAGGCCGTAAGAGGTATCATTGGCTAATTTGATTGCCTCTTCCTCGGTCTTGAATCTACCAAGAGCCTAGCAAAAATGGGCATCTAGGGCAACATGCATAAGACTGTACCAATACGGGGCCAAAGATCTAAACGGAGTGAGCTCGGCTCCCAGTGTACCATTAGACGTTCATACCTCTTCTTTAACCTTTCAGGACACATCTTAGCATGAAAATGGCAAGTATATGCACTTACAATCTTCATATCAGAATTCACGTCAGTGAAGACTACAAAGAAAGGTCAATCCAACATCGCAAAATAATAGATGCATCTGACTCACTTGTGGGATCAACCCAATAGCCTCTGGAGCTTCTTTTCTCACCCCCAAGCAGGACTTTGGCACCCTCAGCTTTGCCGGATTCGATATAGTTCCAGATACGATCAATAATGGTGTGGGTAGACAGATACACGAGCATACAGACAACTCACCATACTGGGCCTTAGAGACCTGAAAATTTGTGAATTTCGGGTACGCGTATTCAAGCAGGAATAGCCACCACAGGACCACCATGAGAATTGTCGTCAAATTGGGATCCAACGACGAACGCTTTGACTTGAGAGACGAGAAGCTCGACAAATTTATCGTAAATGCTGTCTTGTACGTAGGCTCGCGAGCCGGCAGTACAGTCCTGGGCTGTATTGTAACAAATTCCGAGCGCTGTCCATTTTGCAGCTACGGGGAAGAGAAAATCACGTTAGAAATGTGCAAAGACGGAAGGTATAGCTGACAGATAGCCGCCATAAGGCCAGGCAGATACGATGGATCGGATCACCAAAAACAACGCAGAAAAGTTTTTTCACCTTCCAGAAGATTGGCCGTTTCAAAGATTATATGAGGCGACTTGCCGCCCAATTCAAGAGAGACCTTGATGCCGAATTACTAATCAGAAAATAGAGCGCACAAGTTACTTTTTTCAAATTGGATTTTGCGGCAGCTTCCATGACTTTGCGCCCAGTGATCGTAGAACCCGTAAAAGCTATCTTGTCTACGTCTGGATGTGCAGTAAGGGCTGCTCCTCCAACGGAGCCCAGGGACGGGACGGTGTTGACCACACCGGGAGGGAACCTTGGAAGACTGAGATCTCCTTGAAGACGTGTAGTGACATCGTACCCGGCTTCTTTGATCAGCTCACAAAGTTTCTTGCATCAAATTAGAGGTGAATACGATTCTGGGACATAGACGAACCAAGGCCGTCAACGGCGTTATCTCAGACGGCTTCATAACAATGGTGCAACCTACAGCCAGCGCGGGAGCAACTTTCCAGGACCTATGAACATAAGGAACAGATGATGATGTAGAAGCGCTAGTAAACTTTACCACATATTGATAGGATAATTCCTACGAAGTAGCGAAGTGAACATAGTGTGGAGTACAAAAACAAGCTTGCCATGGAATAATGCAACCCGCAACACCGATCGGCTCATGCTTCGTATAAGCAAATTTGGACTTTTCGTCGACTTCGATGGTCTAAGTTGGATGATCACAACTAACTTGGATGAGCTCCAAGATCCTAACCTGCCCAGTTATCTTGTCAGCCCAACCAGCGTAGTAGCGCAGGGCTTGAATGCTATCGGCGATGTCAAAGTCCCTGAACAACGACTTGTACTATATGGATTTCTGCATGGAACGCAAGCCTACCTAGCATACCTGACTGGTTTTCCATTGTTGAGGGCCTCAAGTTCAGCCAGCTCTTGTGAATCTCTCTCTATAAGATCAGCCAATTTATTGATCAATCGAGAACGCTCGAATCCAGTAACATTCTTTCCCCACGTCTTCTTGAAGGCTTGCCTTGCGGCGGAAACCGCTGCATCAATGTCTTCGATAGGCATGAACTCGAGCGAGATCCATTCTGATAGCAGTATACTTGCCCTTGGGCGATGCCGCAACAACAGAGGCAATGATCTCTTCAGTTGCGGGATTATAAGTGCTTGAACAACATGGGTGCTATATCGGTTATCGCTACGCCAATCACTTACTGAATCACCTCCGTCGAGTCAACAGAGGACACAAATTCATTATTTATAAAGAGGCCAGTGGGGATGGTGATCTGTTTGCCTGGAATTTGAACTGTTACCGCTTGGACCATGTTGGTTACCAGAGTAGAAACTGCACGTGACATTACAGAATGTTTATCGCTCGTCTCGCTCGTGGAACCAGGTGAGTGGAAGGGATTCGTGTTGCACCCGCTCACTACTTTTAAAAATTAGGTCGATTCATGCGTCTTCTGCGCGCATGAGCTCCGGTCATGGTGACTACCATCACCTCCCATTTGCCATTCCACAGAGCCCGGCACAGAAGACCGTTTTTGCAATCAAGCTGACGTCCTTTTTGGGCCTGGGTTTTGCTATACCATGTAAGCCCCAATGTACTGTTTAGTTTGGAACTGATCAGTGTCCCAGTCATCGCTAGTCAATATCAAATGTGAGCTGCCCTCGTTTCAATGATATCAGCTTACGGTCGTACAGAAGCAAGTCTACGGGCTCTGCTGCGTAGGTACTAAGCGTGGTTTCTCTACCATTAGAAATTGTGAAGCGAATACGTATATTTTATATAAAAAGATCCTTCACTTCCTCGATTCCGTGAAATTCATTCTCTTTCAACTCCCCTTGGCGAACGCGACAATCACAGGTTCTGTTGAGAAACTCAGGATCACCTTCCATTGCGTCCAGGGCAGCCAAACACGCTTGTCTTATTGCCAATACGTATGTCGTGTCTTCTGCGCTTGCCAGTATGACATCGTGAACAAGCACTGCAGTATCCTCAGACAACTCATTCTGGGTAGGGTCATATCGCTCTCACCTAGACAGCGAGCCAGTTTCTTTTCTTCTTTGACGAGCTGCAAGTGTCGGCAACCTCTAGCCTGCACAAGCTCATACAGAATCTTCGTGGGATGATGTGAAAGTGTCTTTAAATTGATGTAGAGATCATAAAATGGTTTGAGCAACACGTGGAAGAGCCTGTCACAACCAACTGGAGAACAGTCCTCCGAGATGTACAGAGCCCCCACTATGGACTCGATGGAATCGGAAAGTACCTGTAATGTGTTATACAAATTCCGTTCAGATATCCTCAATTACCTTTGGAGGGTCAAGGTCAACCCAGAACTGGCCAGGTGTTCTTTTTTCTAGTTTTGCCATTTCAAGCTCTTGAGCTCGTTTCGAATGTAACTTGACGGCGTATTCCTGGATAACAGAACTTGTCGCTCGTGATTGGCAAAGCAGATGGTCCGACAGTCCGGACAATGCGCAAATGGCGGCCAAAGTCGAATTGGACACCATGGCCCCCTTCAAAACTTGAGTCGTGGGTTTTATATCCTAGAAAGCACTACAAACCTTTAACATAGTCAAGCCACCAGGCGACAACTGGGGATTACTATCGAATAAATGTCGTATAACGGCTACATTACTTTTGTTAGCCAACGAAGCCAGTTCAGAGGCTAAGAAACATACTGAATTCGAGCACAGCATCCCCGATAAACTCCAGTCTCTCATAAGATGACGATTCCACTGTCTGTAGTCTGTGTAAGCAGCAGGCTGTAGGATGTTGTAATGATGATGGGGCTCACTATAGCTTCTTCCAGCAGGTGTGGGTGCCTGAATTTGTGACCGATAATCTTCTCGATTGCGAGGATTGAACTGCGTTCCACCTCATGTGCGGAAGGTTCAGGATAATGAGGATATTTGTGAGCAAAGTCTGCCCATCGACCAACGTTGGGGATTGGAATATTCAGTATCTTCGTAATTTCGAGAGCGACATCGAGGCCACCTGTCATGTAGGCAGCCCCAATGACAGCTTCTGCCACATCGGCCACGGCCTGTAATAGTTGTAAGACCTCAAAGTGCATTTGCGATATAGCGGAAGCTACTTTATCTCCTAAATATTGGATTGCCCGTTCCTCGAGCTGTCTTCGTCGCCTCCAAGATCGCTGTAGGTGGTCCTCTTTTGAGGCGGGATCGGAAGAACCTTCAGCAGACAATGGGGTGGGGCTATGGTCTCCTGTTGAGACAGGAGAACTAGTGGTGCGTCGACTATTGTCAGCAGTCACGACGTTTTGACTCTCTGCGCCCAGCAAATCGCCGTCTACAGAATCACGCTGCGATCTGTCAGTAGCTTTCTGGGTCACGCTCTCCACAGTGAAGTTCGGAGGGAGCCATCCCTTCAAGGGAAAATGTCGGCCCTGTATGAACGGAGGCAGTCCGGCAGAGTTTGCACTCTGCAGCAAGGCTTTGTTACTGATAATGGGCTGCCTTGCAATGTGCAGGGCGCCCTCTCCTTGGGTCGAATATTCTAGAAAGACGTATATTGAGGAAAGGTACTTTAGAAATGCATCGCCTGTTAAAATGGCTTAGCAGTAAGAACGTGATATTGAAAGCTATACCGAGCATCTCCAGCCGTTCATAATCGTACTCAATTCCGGCAGAGGGAGGAGATATGGACATGTGGAGCAGATCCTCTGATACGGCATAGTTCAATATCTTGGCGTTGAGCTCCTTTACAAGTAGCAATTCATCAATCCGCCGAAGAATCGCGGGAAGAAGGAGGGTTGTGCGGAATGTACTGCTTATGCGTTGGATTACGCCATCTGAGAACAGATATTTCTTACCTCGCGGGTATGGTCAGCTTGTTGCACAGCTCTGGGATAAAATCTAGCAGACGTGAGCACCAATACCGGGAACGAGGAGCGGAAGCTACATTTGGTGCATAATTCGGACGGGTCGCTCACAGATCGTGCTGAAGGGTTCAGAGGATCTCCAGCTGCCTGCAGCTTGGAGACTTGGATAATGGGCTGATTGTAATCCCTTAGTCCCTCGAACCCCTTTCTTCGAGCCTTGCAGTAATCAACCAGACTTTCGTATTTTGCCGCACGCTATATTCAAGATCAGCTTCAGAGCCTGATGACTTAGTAGCAGTAGCACGTACAGCGGTTTCCTGAGGTTTGCTGAGAGGTGTTAGGTCGGTACGAAGTTGCGTTACAGTATAGCGCCGAGTGAATTCGGTCCAACGATCTTGTATCACAGCATCATCAACATCCTCTGCAATTTCTGCAGCTTTACCAAACTTTAATGGCACAGCCCACTGGGAATTGACTAGCTTGACGAGATTCCATGGAATTTGGTCGACCACCTTTGGGAAAGCAAACCGTTCCACCGACTGTGGCGGAGTCCAATGGCGTGGGAGGGGAGCTACGAAGTATTTAACTTCCGACTCGACACACGCAAAGGGTTTGTTTGCTATCGATCGACAGACTCGGAGTGTGTACAAATAAAGCTCATGTAGCCTGGTTTTGTCTACTTCAAAAGCTTCGCCCCTGGTTAAGCAGAGGATTACCGCCGCTCCAGAGAAGAACATTCTGAAGTTCGCCAATTCAGGAAGACGGTCCCAAGTAAGGAACAGAATCGGAGCATGAGGCGGGATAGAGTTGTCACTGCTCTTGATGGAAATGATAGTCGGGTAAAGGAGGACCGGGTATGTCGATCCTGTCGATTTACAACGGGTCCAGAATTGTGGCTTTTGTTTAGGATAGACCCTAGTACCCACGAATTTATCACTCGGCGGAGGGAGCTGGTTATCTTCTAGGAAAGATTGAAAACGAGTACGTAGAGGAATTACGGGAGAGAGAAAGTGCGAGTAATCAAGAAAACCAGCTGTTGTTAGCCATTCACAGGCACGGTAGCAAGCCAGTCGTCTAGAATGAACCATTGAAACCGAGGATGACCCTTGAAGACCGTCCACAGGTGTTCCAGGTAGAATGATCCTGCAAACATGTGCGCGCGGTCGCCCCAAATCTCCTCCGTCATCATTGAACTTGAACAATGGATGCTCGTCCATTCGGCGATTGTGACTTACAGCGACAGTTGACGCAAACCGAAAGAAAACAGCCGTAGCATCTTGCGGGTATATCCGACCACCAGTAGTAGAATCTGACAGGTATTCCTCATCTTCATCATCACTGTCCGAGTGATAAGACTCGTGATTGACCGGCAGTGATGAGGTGGGCCGTACGTTGAGACGTCGTCGGTACATAGAGTCCATCCACTGCTTCGTCTCTTTGTTTGTAAACATATTGTTGGCGAGGATACGCCCATGCGTGTAGTTCCCTCTCTGTACCATATGGACAATGTGCCCATCCGAACCACGAGCACAGGAGCGAATGCATGCCCTAGAAATTTGGTCGTCAAAGATATCGAAACTATAACAAAGTTCTTCAATGCGCATCTTCACTAGGAGTAACAGACCAGATGACAATAGAAGCGCGGGGGATGTCAAGGTCCGCCATCGACTTTGTGGACACGAGTAAGTTGTGGGACCCGTCAGTGAAAGAACGAAGAGTCTCCAGCTACATGGCATAAGTAAAGATGTTGGGATTAGTGGCTAACGGCATTACCTGATTGCGATCGAAATGATGGTCAGCCAGAGTAGACGGCCGGATAAAATTGAAGATTTCGCTCAGGCTCCTGATGAGTTCGACGAGAGCTACGGCAAGAACTCTCTTGTGTACTGCAACCTATCAGCAACTTCTTTGCCATGTTTGTGCACCGACCAAATATTACTCCGCGGAAATTGTCTCCGTGTGATTGACACGCCTTGAGAATATCGAATAATCGTAAAATCTTGGGAGTAACGTTACAGCCGCGGGAGCCAGTATCAAGGTTCGGCATAGTGAAAATCCAGTTTCTTACAGTGTCACGAATCTTGGCCTTGATGACGGCAGGGGATGTTTGCTCGTCATCGTCTTCATACCATGATGGGGCAGCAGCTTCAATTTCTCCAAGGGCACGCCTCCATACAAGGTCTGAGGCACAGGAACCGAGCTGACCCAGGATGTATCGCGAGGCTTTGAATATACGACTAAAGGAAGATTCTAGTGGATCCAGAAAATGCAGCTCTTGCAAGAGATTTCTGTCTGCAGAAGGCGGAAAAGGTGGATCGTAGACCAGCACAGTGTCGCTAGGGTAATCTTCAATATCGAGGTCAGTGAGCGTGTTCTTTGCTAGATATTGATTAGCTGAACTTAAGGAGACGGAATGACTCGAACCATCTGTAGCTGAAGGACTGGTAATTTCGACTGGAGGATGCTTTGAAATGCTTGTGTCGCCGTGTTGCGGGTCAGATATTACCAATTCGTGTTTGCTCTTCCACTTGTCCTTCCATATCTTCAGCATATACAGAAAAAGCCAATAAAAATAGAAGACAAGAATTGCGAGGTCACGTGGACTAGATGGTAATGTTCAACATTTCTGCGTTGGTTGAAGCTGTCGGTCAGAAGCTTGAACCACAATTGTTCTCACCCAAGCATTTATTGAGACATCATGTTGCCAGTGATCCTGTTTTGCCACAGAGACTACCTTCACAAGCATTCTTACTGCGCGAAGCCGAGGCTCTTGCACCCAAGTCTCTTGTTAAGCACCTTGAGCGAACTAGCTTGATAGAAGAGAACTCCGATTCCAGCACGTCTCCACAGGTTGCAAGAAGTCCTAGTGTCTCTTCAGAGGCTTCTTCATCCTCTTTCAGGTCCTGGAAATCATTCATGAAACAAAAAGCTGGAGAGATGGGTACCTCTGCGTGGAAAGAGCCACAAGTTGCTGCTGTCCATTCGCCTAATCCTTCATCTGATCTGTTCCAATTTAGCCTTTCGAGATTCTTAGTGCTGTGGAGAAGAAGGATCTCGTATTCCTCATGGAAGTGAGGGACAAGGCATTCAAGGTCTGGATTTGCGACTGTCTACTGCCACAACTTATAAACTATTACCATATTACTAGCTATTACTACAGAAGATTGGCGACACGACACCTCTGCTTCATGCCATGAGGATAGGGCAATCACATCGAGAAGTGGCCATCGTGCTATTAGGTGCCTTTTCACGTTGGATAAATCACCTCGAAGATTCTGACATGAAGAAACCGGAGACTCGACCACTGTTGAAGGCTCTCAGTCTGTGACATATTATCTACGTCACTTACACTGACCTGAAGAAAGGGACAAACCTCAAACTGGCTATTGACTATGGATTGGCGAAATCCCAGAGCGATTTGACAGCCTCGTTTCTCCAGACGCTAATCATGAGTGAAGGAGATCGGTGGGTGCATTCGCAGGTCGCTACCATCACTCTGGCTTTGCGTGCACCAGGTTCAGACGGTAAACCTGTTAAAACGGCGGATACGGCTGTCCGAAGGTTTGCTACCAGAGAACTGGGCAAAGCTGAACTGATCGCCACTTTGGAAGATTAGTGAGGCTCACGTCCTGAAGCTACATATCCTGGTCTCTGATGCAGTCACAGTGTGGCCAACGCCACTATCGATCTTCTAATGATGTCGGCTTGGGCTTTAGCTTCGACTAAAATATCAGCAGACCTACATCCTGTAGAGCCTATTCCTGTCGGTTCCTGTTCAGACTTATCCTAGTTCTCACCTTCCGTTAGGCTTGGTACTTTGCTAGAGACGACAGAGTTTATAAAGCGTTCATTGATAGGCTTGAAAGATATCAAGTGTTGCAGACGAGTACCATTGGAAAGCGGCTCGAGTCTCAATTGATAATTCTCAGCAGAGTTCTAGAGGGAAGAATGACTACGTACCGGGTAAGATTTTATGTTGCCAGTCTCCTTCCTCTCATCCTTTCTCTCAGAGCAAAGTTGAAGCTTTGAGAGACCAATTTGACGAGGATGCAATTTAGGAGCTATGTGCTTGGGATTAACTACCTTTGCCTGTAAAAGGTGCCCTGCTGTATCAAGGACACCATCAGCAGAGGTGTATCATCGGGCAAATACTTAGTTCCTCTTGTCTCAGTGACACAGAAGCAATTGGCCTTTGGGTTGATTCTCATTACTGCTGGCACTGGAGATGTAAATTAGGAGGATACAATCCATGTTTTAAGAGCAAATCTATTTTGCAATTTTCAAACCCTTCCCCCAGACGTATATTCCTGTCACGATCAGACTGAGTACAGCTAATGGAACACTTGTTGGATGCCATAAAGCTTGAGAGTGTGTAGACACACCTGGGCCGAGATCCAGTTGCACAATTGTATATACCCAGATTGTTGCAAGGGGCGGACACTGCCAAAGATGAGTACTTAATCGAGGAGATTTAATGGAATGACCTGACGCATGTTGACCAGCCAGGAGGCCCTGTTGAGCAAGTATATCATACGTGGGCCTACGACAATGGACAGAATAAAAAAGAAAAATTGCATTCTTCTATGGTGCTTGTACCGGGTGGCTGCAAGGTGCAGTTAGAGCTCGGTTGGTAACCAGGATACCAGACGCACTGTAGAATATGAAGAGAGCCAGAACTTCAAGAAACACGTCAATTCGAGAACCTTAATGCATATAGACTTACTGGGGACGCCTGAGATCATCCTACTCAAAAGCACTTGCCGAGTCGGGTGTTGACCATATTGATAGTGGATTAAGCTCGTTTAGGTCGAGTCAATTGACGAGTTGTAAAGATCTCAACCTACATTTCCATTAAGAGCAACAAGAAAGAGAAAGGGGTGATAAGCAGCGAAGCATTGGCGATTTCTTCTGCGAGCGGTGTCACTTGCGGCTCATTGGACTCTGCAACAGCTGCCTGTTGAAGAACGCCTGATTCTTGAATTATTCTCCATTGCTCGTCCTCTGGAATCTGTAGCAGAGGTTCTGGAGACTTGGTCGATTTGACACGCTTGTTAACCATATCCCGTGAGAAAAACTTGCATGCCCACTGAGCGAGAGGACGAACTGCTTGCTATTCTAAATGCGCACGGACAGAGTTTCTTGGAGTCCTTTTCACAATCTGTGACCGTAAAGCGTAAACGCAGTCCAAGTCTAGAGTCTGAATGGAGCGGCATACACTCTTCGGAGGACGAAGATAATTCCTCAGACGAACCTTCGTCAAATGACTTGCATCGAGGTCGACTCGCTCCAGCAAATGTTACAGTGTTCTCTCATGATCCAACTTCTTCCAAAAGTACATTCTCCAAAGCCCAAATGAAGGCATTTATGGTGAGTTTCATCAGGGCACAGGCGAAGCACCTCTCAGTAAACTAGTCCTCGAAAGTGTCCGCACTTCGACAAGATGTGTCTAATACCTCGACGTCGATAAAAGCAATCGAAGATGACGACGAAGAGAGGTAAGTATCATCGCAATTCGTTAATGGAGTAACAACTTGCACGTAGAACTCATGCTCAGAACGACGCTCTTTTGCATCGTCTAGTCCATACCAAGCTTCTGTCTGGGTCTTTGGCTCCTGATTTGAAGTTGACGTCCGCGCAACGTCGTAAAGCGTTGGCAGGTCGCGTCTTGGAGGTGTCAGGTAATGCAAAACTTGGTAAAGGTGAACATCTGGTCCGCGAGACTGAGAGGAACAAGGCATCAAAGCGTGTGCGAGAAGGTTTATTAGCGAAAGAAAAACAGAGGCATGCTGAGGAGATACAAGAGGTGAGTCTATCACTTGTCCGACCCATTCCAACAGCTCTCTTTCAGGCAAAAGATCTGGGTAATTATCATCCGTCACTCAAGAAACTATTCAAGCCGTCTTCGACATCTGCGGGCAGTCATCCACAAAAACGCGCTCGCGGTCTTCGCATGGGTGTCGGAAATTTCAGCCGTGGAGTGTTAAAACTGACTAGGGAGGAAGTGAATCAGATCCACGGCAAAAAGCAAGCCTTAAGACGTCGAAAACACCAGAATTGAGCATTCATTATAATATACAACCTCCGTCACTGGTTCGAGCTAGATGCTGCATGAGCCACGCTCTATTGCAGGGCTTTTACGTGAGAAAGGGCTTGTGCCGTCTTTCCTATAGCATCTGCTATTTGACCCAACAAAGATGGCTCTATAAGCGTAGGGTCTTTCGTGAGGAACAAGAGCTTGCTGGACAGTGTGGACAAAGATCTTTCTAGAGCGCTTTCTGCCGCAGAGATCGCGCTATTCCCCGCAGGTGCGTTTAGACCAGAGTCTGGAGAGCAACCAGACTAAAAAATAGTGTCAGGAGTGCACACTGCCAGAGACACAAACTTACTGTGTTAACTTGACCTTGCTGGATATGTTGAGCCACTGGAATAGTGTTGGGTTGCACTTGTGTGCCCTCTGGAACGAGAATCTCTTCGCCGTTGCGATCAACCTGAGCGGCGTACACTGTATGGCATAGCACACACTGTTGGAGATGAGTAACAAGGAAATCCATGAACAGATATCAGACCTTTTGCGATTCCTGACCGCGTGGTCGCACGAGGGGTGTGCCATAGCAATGAGGATTGGGACATTCAGTCGCCAGCATAGTCCAACCCTTTAGCAAAAATTTACCGATTTCTGCTGCGGCCAGGTCAGATTGTTCTCGACGTCGGCGCGATTCTTCTGATTCGGGTGGAAGGGTTAGTGTAGGCGAGCTCAGATTCGAAAATTCTGTAGGCGGAGTGGAAATACGCGATTGCGATGAAGCGCTGTAAGTGCTAGACTCCACTACCAAGCTGATCAGTGTTGTCTTGAAGGAATTGCCTAGGTACTACCATCTGAAGAGTCGGGTTCGCAGCTGACACAAATGTGAATGCCCTGTCGGGTTCGTATCAAAGGCACGTTTCTGCATTTCGTGCAAACTGTGTCTGTCAGCACAGAGCCCGCAAGCATATGTTGGGCAAGCCTACTGCTGATATCTTGTGACATGACGCTGAGGTCACATGCTCAGCTTTGACACGTCTTTGAGGACGAAGCCGATGAAGTGGTATCGGCCTCAACTATTCCTCATATTCCTAGTTGCTCTGCTGCAATTATCAGCTGCTAGGGAATCAGGCTGGACATCACAAAGAAAACTTGCCGCACGGTATATTATGTCATTTTGCACGCACTATAGTTTTACTGAAAGTTGGCAGCGAGCAGACTCGAAGTCTGTGGTATCATGGATTCAATAGCTACATGACCTATGGCGAGTAGAATTGATCTTTGTCTTCTATTCATGTTTATTCTCTGCAGCGTTCCCTCTTGACGAGGTTCTCGTGTTTATTGCTCAATTCGAATACTTCTGACGTATTTTCACCAAGCTGGCACCCCTATCATGTTCTGGTCAAGGCCCCGACTGGAATAATCCGTAAGTGAGTTCTGATACCCTTGTATTTGCCTGTCCACTCACCTCTCCAAGCCGAAATATCGCTTCTAACGATGTCGCAGGCAACTTTTCTCTCACTCTGGTTGATGTCCTTGACACATTCGTTGTCCTGAATGACAAACCAGGCTTTGAGCAAGCTGTTAGGGATGTCATTGAGTGGGTCTCTTTCGACGTCAACACAAAACCTCAGGTTTTTGAGACTACAATTCGCGTTCTCGGAGGTCTTCTTTCTGGCCATATTTATGCCAATCAGACCGGACAACCCTTTTACCTACCATGGTATCGGGACGAACTGCTTGTCCTTGCGTATGATCTAGGCAAGCGTCTACTTCCAGCGTTTTCCACGCCCACCGGGTTGCCTTATGCAAGAGTAAGCTAAATCAGCATTACCGGCGTTGTCTCATTCAGTTTCAAGATAAACCTGCGACACGGATTGATCAAAGGGGAGTCCACAGAGACTTGCACTGCGGGTGCTGGTTCTTTAATATTAGAATTTGCAACCTTGAGCCGGCTTACTGGGGATGACCGCTTCGAAAAGGCGGCATACAAGGCCTTCTTTGCGATCTGGAATCGTAAATCTGACATAGGTTTGGTGGGAAACACGATCAATACCTGGACTGGCGTAGGATGCTCCTGTCTCATTGCCCGTTGCAATCTAACGTTGTTTGTAGGAGTGGACAGCGCCAGAGGTTACGGGCATCGGCGCAGGCATCGATTCGTTCTACGAGTATGCCTTGAAATGGTATATCATGAGTGGTATGGCCATCTTCGATCTTCGATCTGGCTTTGAATATTCACCCATCGCAGGCGAAGTCGAATTCTTAGACGTATGGGACGAAGCCTATGCTGCAGTCATGCGATACTCTAGAGCTTCAGACGGATTTTGGGTCGGTCAACATTCCCCTTGGAAATATTATCTAACTTGGAGCCAGTATCGCACCGTCAACATGAAAAGCGGAGATGTGGCTTACAATACCATTGACTCCTTATCGGCATTTTGGTCGGGATTACAGGTACTTGCTGGTGATATTCAAAGCGCAGTGAAGTTGCATCTGATGTGTAAGCACCCCCTGCCATTCATATTCATTGATTACATCTATTCATCAGACTATAATGTTTGGAGGACACATTCTGGTCTTCCCGAAGTGTATGACACTAATTTTCGACAAGCCACGTCCCATAATTATCCCCTCAGACCAGGTACGGGGTGATCCATCATGTTTTCCGCTCACACAAGGTACATAGAATTCATTGAGTCAACGTGGTATTTGTACCGTGTAAGAATGCAACGATCTCGTCTACTGGGTTGACCGTACTTTAGGCAACCCGGGATACTTTCTATTTGGACGTTGGACAACGAGTCTTGTATGACTTGGTAACACGTGCCAAAGTTGATTGTGGGCTTGCGGGTATACAAGATCTGCGTAGCAACCAACGGGATGATCGAATGGAATCTTTCGCACTTTCAGAAACTCTCAAAGTTAGCTCCCGACTTTTACCTGTGTAACGCTCTTAAGCCCATCTTTGCAGTACCTCTTCTTACTTTTTGATGAGGATAACCCGCTTCACAAAGACGATTCGAATTTTGTGTTCACTACGGAAGGTCACCTGCTGACACTTGGACAAAAACACCTGCGACCATTGTCTCCAGCTCGACGACAAATGCGCAAGATTGAAGGACATCAATGTCCAGCATATCGTCCATTTGTTCACAAGCACAGCGCCTCGCAAGACGGCAATGGATTGGTGCTCGGCATTCGTTCTCGAGGCGATGCAGAATATGCACGGGAGTTGGTTGCGTTGGCGCCCAATGATGCGGACGCCAGTGAATGGTCCCCTTCTGGATGGTGCGAAAGACCCAAGGTTAACCTATACGTAGGTTCACTTTGTTCGTTCTAAAGTATCTGTATAACGCTTTCAACAGGCGTTCGATTTTGTCCTATCTGTTAATGGGCAGATAGTGGCTGAGGACTTGAGCCCTAGTCTCCTTAAACTTGGTGTTATCTCAGACGGATTTGTCATTCACAATGTAACAGGGATACGCACCCACATCGTACAAAGACTAGATGGCAAAGGCTATGATATCAGAAAGCGTACGTTTTTCCAAACAATCACCCACGAATAATCGACATTGCAGTGGGACACTATACTGTACGACCAGGGCAGATTGTCTACATCAATGACACGGCTCTGTTTGCTACACCGTCGGACACGGTCATAGAAGAACTACTGAATCGACGTGATCCTGACGTCCAACTCCGATTCTTTGATGAAACTGTGGATTCCATATCTAACATACTTGGCTATGGAGAACTTTTCACCTCTGATCTTTCCGTTACTGGTTATACTAGTTTCTTTGGTGGGGATCTCTCCGTAACTCCTCAAAAAAATCAGGAACCGTTGCGCTTCAGTCACGGTGATGGCGTCCCTGTAATTCAGGATAGCACAAACCTTTTCGGCTGTGAAGTTTACAATCGGTCGTACCAGGACAGTGCTTTACTCCTTCACCGTGGTGAATGTACTTTTCTTCAGAAGTTGCTCATGGCGAGGGCAGCAGGGGCGGCGGGAGCAATTGTCATCAACGATGATGATATGGGCATAAATCCAACCGCTAACGCAGAAGAGCTCATTAGCGCAGGAGACATTAGCGATATTGCTATGGTCGTTATCACGCGACAAATGGGACAACAGGTGGAAGAGATGCTGACTCGTGTAGAGCAGCGAGGGGTTGGTCGCCTAATGTTGGATGTGGATCCAGAACGGAGATCAGCAGTGACGGATGCGCGGAATATTCCGCCAAAAACTGAATCCGATGAAAAGGAAGGACGGGTATTATATCTTAATGGTCACCCACTGCTCAATACGCGGTTGTTAGTCTAACTTACGTCTAATCATCGGCTTGCACTATGGAATAAACTGGAGCATCCAACTTTTCTGCGCCCTTGAGGAGGAGAAGTTGGATAATGAACAAATATTCGATTGTTTTTCCACCTTGCTGAGACACCAGCTCACCCGCGGCTTTGGCGGAACCCCCTGGTCTAATGAGCAAATCACTGACATTGAAAAGAAGACTGACCAGTGGCGATCAGATCGTCAACGACAATGACAGACTGACCTGGCTTTATGGCATCTGCCTGCATTTCAAAAGAGTCCTAGATAAGGGTGAGCCTTGGAAAATGGCTGCTGTCATTCTAACCAATCCGTACTCCTTCTCGTAGGTGGCAGAGAGGCACTTGCCAGGTAATTTGCCGCGTTTTCGAACAGGAACGAATGCAGCCCCAAGTCTCAAGGCGATGACGGGCCCGAGCAGAAATCCACGGGCATCTAAGCCAACAACCACATCAATTTTTCGTGAGGGAGAGCTGGGCAACGTTATTGAAGTGATATGATGCAGAAAATGGGTTATCAGGGTCTCAAATGCTAAGGGATCGCGTAGAATGGGGAAAATATCCAAGAACACGATTCCCTGGCAAAGTTGAATGGCAAAGAATGGGATCTTCAGACTCGTACTTGCTTGGGGAAGTTGGGATGCGCAGCTAGGAGACTCTTGAGATGTGCGACATCAGCCATGGTCGATGAATGATCACGTTATTTAGCGCATGCACATGTAGTTCATATTGACATAAGGTACGCAAAAAGCACTACACAGACTCCAAGATTTCAGGCTCCTTGAATTCTTTTGCAACCCGAGTTCCACTCTCCTGTAAGAGGACCGTTAGCATAGCACATGCAAGAAAAAGCTGCTTACGTCTGTGGACTCGCCATGCAGCTCCAGGAGTTTTGAGACATCGAATTTTGGTGCCTTGAGGATCTTGGCCTTACGGACGTAGACATTCTGGAGAGGGTAGATGCTGCGAGAAGCCTTTTCGATCTCCCGTCCAATAGCTTCTGGAACGAACTTTTGAACAAGCTCCTTCAAGTCGCAGCTGGTAGCTTCCCGGGTCATGATTTCGAACATCTTTTTCCTGATCTCCCGCACTTGACTGGACTGGGCATAGGTCGTCTTACGGACCTGGTTCGGTCTTCGCTTTGTGAAGCCAATAGCGAAAAGGCGAAGGAGGTAGCCATCAGTGGTTTTGACGTCGACATGGGCCTCAATGAGAGTCTGCCACTTGCGTACGAGGGAACGTAGCTTGTCGGAGGTGAAATCCATGCCATGGAAGTTTGTGAGACAGTTTTTGCCTTGAACTTCATCAACCCGTAGTTTTATTTTTCGAAAAGAGTGCTCCTCCTCCTTGTTGAGGTCTGCTAATGAGATCTCGACAATACGACCCTTCAGAGAGTCATTGGCATTTCCTGAACGAGAGGATGAGTGTCCAGTAAAAATGAAGAGAAGAACATACTGAGACCCTGGGACCTATTCACCAAGGTCTTGCCGATATTTCGTGTCTCGAAGATTGAAGGTGCCTTGAGGTCGTACCAATCTGCAGGGTGGTCAGGCGAGCACGCACAAAATGCAGATAAAAAGGACCTTTTCGAGAGAGGGCGTCGACAACCTTCTTCTTGATACCTTTCTTGCCTTTTGAGAGACGTTTGTTCTGCGTAGCAGATGAGGACTGGAGCCAAAGAAAATTTGGGAATACTCGCTTTTCCGACCGCCATTATGTGCTTGAAGACGAGTTGAGTCCGGTGTTAATGAGCAATGAAACACGAACCTACTCGAAATTAAATTGGAACAGAAGGGAAGGAAAAAGGCTGACCTGAGGATGCGGTAAAGTGTTTGGTGTGGAGGGATCACATGTTCTATGTAGTTCCAGCCACAAGCTAAAAATAGCATGCCTCTATCCTGGGCAGAGTTTGAGCAGGCATGTCGATTGCTGGCTGAGTCAAAGACCTGGACATGGAACGAGTCCTTGGTACAATCTCTGTGTATCTTCTGTAAATGGGCTGATCGACAGGTCTATGCTGCGCTGGGCTACTTGTCTCGAACTGCCGTGTACCATCGACGACTCGAGTTCGATGCAGATATGGACGACGATGCAGCAGTATTTGCTGGACCTCAGTATGAAAGTCTGAGCTGCAACCAGCATATCGTCTATTCACCGACTTATCAAGTACCTGTACTCTACTTCACCATGCACGACTCCAGTAAGGGCTTTGCTTATATGAATTGAACTGACTTGGGCAAGATGGAACGCCACTCGGACTCTCAGAACTCGTACAGACCTCTCTCTTTCGGTCCTCCGTGCTCGAAGGGACCGAGTTGTCATCATTTGCAGTAACAGTCCCGGACTCATCGTTCCCGTTGTTATCGCAAGGCGACCACCCTACACTAGGAACTCCAAGCTGGTACCTACATCCTTGTCAATCCGCAGCGGCGGTAGATGAAATCATGGCCGAGATCGTCGGTGCTTCGCAGCACAGTGTTCGGTGGATGGATAGCTGGTTATTGTTATTGGGCAGTGTTCTGGATCTGAATCTCTGATTTTGTCGTACGAGATTTGATCATGTGATCTACCGTAGTTTAGACATATAAAATGCGGTTGGCGCGATATTCTGGAATTACTCGTCGTCTTGCTTCCCTGCACTATCGCACAATGGTGGGCACTTCCTGTTCTTCAATTCGACTCATCTCTTCAGGCTAATGAAGCTGTCATCGTCGCTGCATCTAGAACTCCCGTTGGTTCATTCAATGGTTCTCTTAAATCCTTCACTGCTCCCCAACTTGGTTCCGCAGCTCTTAAGCATGCCTTGCAGTCCAAGAATATTGACCCTGCTGTCGTTGAGGAGATCTACTTTGGCAACGTCGTCCAAGCCGGTGTTGGCCAATCCCCGGCCCGTCAAGTCGCCCTCACTGCAGGCCTGAGCACCTCCTCTGACGCTACAACGATCAATAAAGTTTGTGCCAGCGGCATGAAGTCTGTCATACTTGCAGCCCAAAGCATCCAGTCTGGCCACAGAGATGTCGTCGCCGCCGGCGGAATGGAGAGTATGAGTAATGCCCCGTAAGCCATGTCCTATTTACCTTCTTTATCCTCATCATCCTCAGTTTCCTTCTTCCCCGTCAAAACCCTGCCTTTGGTAAATTTACTGCAACCGACTCCCTTGAGTACGATGGTCTCTGGGACACTTATAACAATCAGGCCATGGGCAACTGCGCCGAGTCCGCTGCTGAAAAGCTTGGCATCACTCGTCAGTCTCAAGATGAACATTGCATCGAGTCCTACAAGCGTGCCGAACGTGCTTGGAAAGAAGGCGCTTTCAATGCAGAAATCGCCTCTCTCACTGTCAAAGGCAAGAAAGGTGACGTTGTGGTGAACGAGGATGAAGAATACAAGCGCGTTATTTACGACAAGATTCCTTCTCTTAAGTCTGCGTTCAAAGCTGGTGGTTCTATTACTGCTGCCAACTCGTCTCCTCTAAATGATGGTGCTTCTGCCCTCATTCTCATGTCCGCTGAAAAAGCTAAAGAGTTGGGCATTCAGCCACTTGCCAAAATCATCTGTACGTCTTTCTCACTCAAGTCAATGTGGCCGATATTTTAACCTCGTTCAAAGCCTATGCTGATGCGGGTGTCGATCCCATCGATTTCCCTATCGCTCCTACCGTAGCTCTACCAAAGGCCTTGGAGAAAGCCAATCTTACCGTCGATGATATTGCTCTCTTTGAAATTAATGAGGCCTTTTCGGTCGTCGTCCGTATTGCAGAGAAAGTCATGAAGATTGATCCTGCCAAGATCAATATTAATGGGTCTGTCTTTTCGTCTCATCATGAATTCATGCTCATATCTATATAGAGGTGCTGTCGCTCTCGGCCATGCTCTCGGTAATTCAGGCTCCCGTATCGTAGTCTCCTTGATCCATGCACTCAAGCCTGGCCAATACGGTGCTGCGGGTGTTTGCAATGGGGTGGGAGGTTTTCTTAAGACTGCTATAACCCTTCTCATCTTTATCAGGGTGGTGCAGCCTCGGCATTGGTTATTCAGAGGCTATAATTGTATATTAGTCCTTTTGTACTTCGCATTTTATAGACATTGGCATGATTACATAAGGCACATCTCCTCTCCACCCGCCACCTCGACCAAAATTTGCCGAAATGTCTGATCAAGAACCCGCTGGGCCTCCTGTTGACGAGGTCAAGACGGAAGATTCCAATTCGACCATAAACATCAAGGTCTTCGCCATTCCATTGTGACCTGACGCCGCTGAGTATGGTCTAGGTGGTTAGCTCAACAGGAGAGGAAGTTTTCTTCAAGATAAAACGTAGCACGAAGCTCAGCAAGCTTCAGGGTGCCTATGCTTCGAAAGTAGGCAAAGATGTTAGCAGCATTCGGTACGTTGTCACTCATTCAAACGCGTTCATTTAGACTGCATCCTTTCAGCTTCTTGTACGATGGCGTCCGAATACAAGACGATGACACTCCTGCATCGTTAGACATGGAAGACAATGGTAAGCTATCTCCATTCCCAATAAACCGGTCTCACTCGCTCCAGATACAATCGATGTCATGGTCGAACGTAGCCCGTTTCTCTTACGCTCTGCACTGGTCGCTGACTATTCTCTGACAGAGGTTGGCGGATCGTCATGATAGCACAAGCTCTTATATAAATTTTTCTACCATGTAGTTTTGTCTCTTATTTGATTTTATCGACAGCAGGCTTCGACGTTGAGCCCGCCGTAAGGCCGAGCGTGACTCATATACTTGCCTCTGTCGGTTCAAATGGCTACTACTTCTTATTGGGAACACGAGCAAGGTCATTCACCTGCAATGCAATGCAAATATAAACCAATACTAGTACAGAACTGGTAGTTGGACGCGTAAAGACTGCGTGGCAGGGCTTCAAAGGCAAAAGGCAGCCAGGGTCCATCCAGCTTTCTCATTCCCTTTAGATTTTGCACTGCGCGACAATGTGCTTGAAGTCGCTGTCGGTCTCATCGTAGCTAATGCTTTCACTGCGGTCGTAACTTCCATGGTTTCAGGTTGGTCCACCTCGTTTGGCTGCAGACTTGCTCATTAGCTATCAAGACATTCTCCTTCCTCCTCTATCTGTTTTGCCATTCCTGAATCGTAACATTGAGGAAAAGTTTCTCATTCTGAAAGCAGGTCTGTAAAAAATTGTTGTTTCGACGCAGCCGCAAAATACGTCATGAAATACAGGGCCCAGCTATAATGCTTCAATCCATGGCTACAATACCCTCCAGCAGGCCGCGGATGATGGTGCTGTAACATTGGCCTATGGCTTATTCGTTATGCAGCTGATCCGCTTTTTTGCCGTCGCCATCACTCTGTACCTCCTTGCGCAACTGTACTCTACCGTGGCCAAAGACTCCATAATAACCAGAACCACGAAATGCAAGTATTGTCGTAAGGCTATATCCGCCTCTGTGAGCTCCTTCTATTCGCCTGTCCTTTACATCTGACATCGATCCAAGGCTAAAAGATGTGCATTTTGTACTAGCTGGCAAGATGGTAGGGAGGACAAGTCAACCACCACTGCACAATAACTGTTTTGTAATGAATGGTAATGGTCTGACATTCGTTCTCGGATTGCTGTCAAGTGATAGTGTCAGACAAGAAATGTTTTTCCTACGGCCATACTTATAAGTTCCGGGCTTTGACTTGCCGTCAGATCAAAGAGGAACTACTTACCCACTCCTTATCTTCACTATATGTAGATAAGGCGAATGCGCTTTGCGGAACCCACCTTTCTGTTGAGACCTATCATGAGCTCAGAAGATAAGCATTCTTCGTCGGTCCACGGTGAAGAAGAGAAGGTCGGTTTGGAGTCTTTCGACTCTTCGGAAGTCGATGAAGCCCTCCGTCTTGTTGGGGTCAAGCGCACTGTACAATTCAGTGAGGAGTTTAACTTGAAATTGAGGAGAAAGCTGGTTTGTAGTCCATTTTCCGCTGTGATCAACATTCACAATTCTTAGGACTGGCTCATTCCGCCGCTCTGTGCTGCTGTGTACTTCACACAGTTCTTGTATGAAAATCTCCCACTGTTATGATATCTACTCAACGGTTACAGAGACAAAACGTCTTTGAACTACGCCAGGTATGTTTTTTCTTCTTCTGTAGGATAACGTTATCCATACGCCGATGCAGCATCATGGGACTGCCTATCACAGGACAGGTAAACACTATTATTTCTATTGATCCACAACAGAACTTGATATTCGTTTCCGAAGAACTACAACTTGATATCTATGGCATTCTATCTCGGTTAGTAGCAGACTGTTTAATATCGAAATCCAACGATATCTACAGGTTTTTTGATCTGGGAGTTTCCTACGGTCTATTTGTCGCAGAAAACTAGGGTTGCAAAATACCTCGGTAGGTGTATTGACGTTCTGTGTAAGCCATGTTTCTTATATTCAGGCGTGAATATCGTTCTGTGGGGAATCGTTTTGATGCTGCATGCTGTTGCCACGTCCTTTGGGGCCTTCTTTGCGCTGCGCTTCCTACTAGGTAGGTAGTTATTACCACTTCTCTGCGTTGTTTTGATGTTGGTCCAGGAATGTGTGAGAGTTGCGTGGCTCCCAGTCTGATTCTCATCATTTCCATGTTCTACAAGAAGAATGAGCAGGTTAGCCCAAGCTATTGTCTGTAGAGCATTTACGACGCGTTTTGTGAGGTTAGGCCAGCCGTATTTCTTGGTTTTACGTCATGGTTCGCGCTTCAGCATGTCCTTTCATTTCCGCATGCTAACTGGTACATCCAGAATAGTCTTACACAAATTTTTGGTGGGTTTGTTGCCTATGTAGGTTCATAAACCTTGCTCTTCAGAAATTATTCAAGTCCTCAGGGCATCTCGTTTTACGACGGGCATCTCCTGGCTCCGTACAAGATCATCTACATTTTGCTCGGAGGTCTTGCAGTTGTTGTCGGAGCATGCGTGTTAATGTGGTTGCCGGACTCTCCAGTCCGCGCGCACTTTCTGACAACAGAAGAACGTATTGCAGCCCTTGAACGCGTGAGAGATGATCAAGGAGGCACGGAGAACAAGAAGCTGAAGAAGGAGCAAATCATGGAGGCTTTACAAGATGTTAGAACCTGGCTAGTATTGCTAACGACCATGCTAAGTGAGTTTTCAGACATGACCCGATCACTCACTAACCTCTGATTAGCAAGCATACCCAACGGTGCCCTTAGCAATTGTAAGTGGCTATGGTGTTGAATGTTTTCTTGATTATTCCTTCCAGTCAGCAACATAATTATCAGGAATTTTGGCTATTCGTAAGTTTTTGTCTATCTGCACTGTGTCTTGGGCTGAACGAGAGAAGATCGAGGCAGACTCTGATCCTCTCAACACCCGCCGGAGCAGTCGGTGCCATCACGGTGCTACTATGTGGCTGGTATTCAGACAAAAAAGTAATGATCTACGTTTCCGAATCCTCATTCTGATCCGACCTCCGATAGAATGAACGTATGATACCTATTGTATTCGCCCTAATTCCAACGATTGTCGGTTCAGGCAAGTTGCAGTTACATTCGCAAGCACTAGACGCTAAACGTTTTAGCCATGCTCATTGGATTGAACAATTCTGGAGAAAAGGGCGCACTTTTATTTGGTAAGCTGATCTACGATGTCGCTGCACTTTTGTAAACAATATCTAGCCACATATCTGATCGGAACATTCGGAAGCGCTCTCTCCACAGTGTATGCCTACAATGCCAGCAACACGAGCGGGCATACGAAGAAGAGCACCATTAATGCGATGACCTTGGCCACATTCAGCATTGGCAATATCATTGGCACAGAAATATTTTTGCCAAAAGATGCGCCCGCTTACATCCCCGGAAAGATAGCAATCATGGTTCTTCTTACAGTTCAGCTAGGCGTCTCTTTCATTTTGCGATGGATAAACATTCGCATGAACAAGAAGAAATTGAAATTCATTGAGGAGGAAAAGGCCAGGCGGGGTTGGAATGACCAAGACATACAGAGAGAAAGAGAACGTAACGCATTCATGGATATGACCGACAAGCAGTGAGTGTTTTAGGCTCTAATCTGGTTACATTCACACTCGCATGCCTAGGAACCCCTATTTTGTGTACACTTGCTAGTTCTCTGTCATGATTACGTCATTTGATCACTTTGACCATGTTGAAGCACGTCTCCTCGCTGCCCAAACTAGACAAGTCTGCGTATATTCAATCATATCTTCAAGTACAACAGAAACATGCTGCAGCGTTTGCAGATGAAGGCCGCGCTCATATTCGCACTTGGACCAGTCCTGCAACACCGCCTACGAAATTGCCACACGACTATGGGTTCGGAACACCCGTTTTGAAGCCGCGCGTTCCGCAGGACACCATCAACGATGACTATAAAGAGAACGTGCCTGTGAAGAAACCTAAACTAGAAGCCACGAAGTCGAAAGATAAACATGCCTCCGTCGACAATGACAAAGTCACTCGTAGGGATCACTTCCCCATATTACTCTAAACTTCATATTCAAAGGTCTCGCCGAGCGACGCGAAAGGAAAAGAGCAAAGAGAACTGCGATGCAATCAAGTGGAGAGGACCAAAATTACAACGAGGACTCCAAACGCAACAACTCGAAGTCGAAGTTTTCTGCGGGTCTCGCTCTCATGCACGGTTTTTCTGCTACCAATATAGGGAAAAATCGCTTAACAGTATGAAGCAAATTCTGTCAGCAACCTCCGTCTGACTTTGTTAGATCAACACAGTACCAAAAATGGGGGTCTTTACCAAAGGAAAGGCTTCTGCTCCAGCTAGAGTTGCAAAACGACCTAAATACAAGCGTCAGCCTTCACTCTCCGCACTCGTCTGTCATTAAATGATCGATAGGCCAAGAAATGGTCCACTTCTCAGAGAACGACTTTCTGAACAGAAATATTGAATCGTCTTCAGATGGTTCTTCAGACGGTTCGGTATCATTCGACTTCGATGCCAATATGAAGTCTTCGTCTAAACGTCTCTCAAATCGAAATAAAGCCTCAAGCCCTGACCCAGTTGTCATTCCCTCAAAGAGCAAGCATAAATCACAGGATAACGGCACTTCACAAAAGACAGAAATTGCAGTGTCAGAAGTCTGGAATATCGAGTTTGAAGATTTTGTTCTACCGTCGAAAGTCTCTCAGGCCACAAGTCCGAATATCCTTGACACCCAAAGATTCTCCTGGGCTCACGAAGGCGAACCAAAAGATCAGAGTCCTTCTGAAGTTTCCGAACTGCAACTCGTACAGTCTAGCCCTTCGCTCGGTCCCTCACAATCTGCATCTCAGTGCCACCTTCCTCCCGTCGTGTCCAAGTATTTCTTCATTCCTATTCCTACTCCACCAGACACTCTTCCTTCGCCTTCGAAGGCGCGAGACCTTCCTTCCGTCGCAACCCCACAGCCTGAAATGCCTGAGGTTTCTTGGCTAGCTTCTTCTTCTAGTCTCTCTCTCTTCGAGCAGGCACGCTGTCCCCTTTCTTCACAACTGTACATTGGGGACATGCCAGCGTTGGACCGAGACTCGATAGTACCTGATGATCTGGATGTTGTTTCGGAAGTCAATCTCGGCCACAGTGAGCATACAGCCGGATTTTCAGAGTCTTCTCTTCAGTTTTGCGAAATTTCCTTCAACCGTGGACTTGCTACAGCAGACGGGCACTATGAATTCGAGGCCTCCGATTGTGATGAAGATACGGAACCTATCTATTACATTGGCGATACATTCTCGTGCGACGGTATGTCGTGGACGGGGAACGATGACTGGCTAGAGGACGTCGACATGGACGTCGAAGAATGCGCTTTCGATGCATCGTCTGGATATGCAGGCTCACTTATTTCAAATCACCGCTTTGCTGGAGAAGCGCAGACGGAACAGTGCCCTTCATTTCTTTGGGATGACTGCTATGACGCAAAGTCTGGTATTGCTGCAGCCAGTTTGCCATTTTGTCAGGGGAAAGAACTCTTGCATGGCTTATCTGAGTGTGGCGGATCCCGAACAGGTTTTACCATCACATCAGCAGAAGCAGAAGTAGGCAGGAGTCTTAAAAGTCATTGGTTTCCTCAAAAACTTTAGTACATAGAGTTGTTCAAGAGTTATCCGCAATTCGCATTACATAATATTGTGTGAATAAACACGTAAGAAATGATGAGAACGACGATCGGTTTCAAGTTTGTCACACTTATGCGTGATGTTACATCACGCGTTTCTCACGTTTATATGGAGCCGCGTCTGGTTTGTTGGCTTCACCCCCTACCATCACCAAGAATTCACAGTTGATGGGCAGCAAAGAAAATCTTTCGATGCATACAGCCATGCTTCAATCGGTTGAGGATTTTATGTGCTCTGCGCTCTTGTGTCTCACGCTGCCTGTTTTTTTTCATAGACTCCTCTCGTCAAGGTCGAGCCCGCCGAGGAGACGAAAATTCTCAAGGCTTCAGGCTCTTTTAATCAAGGTGTTCAACTTCAAGGTTCCGTTAAGCAAGAATCCAACGAAGCAGCTCGCGTCGTAAGTCGCGCTCTTGGTCATGACGCGCCTCATCTACGCACAGTTCATCGAGCGAGGTCTTCCTGTACCTCAATATCTTCAGGGAGTGTCATCTAGCTATATCGATGCTCCTCAAGCCCCTGCGGAATCGAATGCCACTGACGACGTCGCGATGACCGACGCCCCTATTCCTGTATCCTTGCTTTTTACGACCTATGACTCTGTATCAGATATCTCCTATACTCCTGAGGCTTCTTTCAGGGAGGGTCTCGGAATGGTCAAAACCATTCGCACC